>OY986043.1:22300893-22485535 GCA_963920215.1 Nineta flava | reverse complement strand
CCTTCGACCTACAAGTTTCGTAGTCGCGTTCTGCCGTAACTACCTCTAGTAGATTGAAATATTAAGCTCCGCCCCCTACCAGAGATCCCAATATTATTAACGTATTTGCAAATTTTATGTGGTAATCTGACAAACTATTCTGTTTACACATTCGTAATAACATTAATTTGCTTACTCATAACGAAACATAATTACAATTACATTTCCCGGAAAAAATGTTGAACCTCCCTGAATTTGACTTTTACCAAAGTCAATGATGTAGAAAGTTTAATATATTTATTTCATACACTGAATTAATTTGATCCCAAAGAAAATTATTGATGGCTTACTCTTTCTATTATTTACAAATAACTTTTTTTAATTTGAACATTGTCATATTTCTCAGAATTTTTGTGTTATATCAATACAGAAGTGTATGTACCCATACAAACAAAATAAATAGTTATACACATAATTATAAGCGTGTATTTGTGTAAAATGATCCAATAAAATATACAAACACTCCCGTTCATAAAAATTGAGCTAGTTACATATATTTAGTAATATATAAGCTTAGATGTGACTTACTGGTTCCATTATTATGAACGAGAGTGTACGTATGTAAATAATATCTTATATCTCTGTCAGACCAATTAACATTATCTCTTTTTTTACTACTTTGTTTTGAAAAATTGGTCGAATTACATACACTACGTATTTTAAAATAGACCCAATTGTATAGTGTGCCTATGCACAGTATGCCATGATATAATGTTCTTTGTTACACCCAAACTGCACTCAGCTGGGTGCTAATACGTCTCCCCACCAAAGACTGATTTAAGACAGTGCATAGCATAACACTTTGTATCATAATGTTGGATGCTTTGAAAATATTTGGTTGTGTTATTTTAACGGTATTTCAACAATGACATATTTCACAATAGCAGAAAAAGTGCAAATTATTAAATGGTACTTTGCGGGAAATTCGGCACAGGAATGGGTTAATTTATTCATTGTGGCATTTGAAGATAGACAATCGCCAAACATTCGAACAGTTACTCGTTTGATTAGCTGTTTTGAAAACCTTTATAATAGACGATGGACATAATACAACATCTTCTCATCATAACACTGCCTATAGACAGCGATAGATACACTATACATTGTTTGCAGATTGGGTGTATTTTAAAATACAAGCTGTATATTATATTGATAAACAGAGTAAGATATAAATTAATACATATTTAATTTTTTAATTATTATTACTACAAACACAAAAAAAACATTGGGAACGTTTTAGATTCAGTTTGGTTCAATTTTATTGCAGGGGAATGTATATATATATATACATATATATATATATATATATATATATAAATACATTATATATATATATATATATATATATATAAATACATTATATATATATATATATATATATATATATATATATAAATACATTATAATTTTCTTATGAAAATTCGTTAAATAGCGGATCGTATTTTGATGACCGCTGATCGAATTAAAAAATCAAGGTATTGTATTAAATTTGTGTGGCGTTATAAGATTTGTATTGTAGCTGTATAATTTGATTTCGTGTAGCAAACTAATGTCCAACCTATGACTATCATAAATAACAATTTCAATCTCTACGCAAAAACAATCAATTATTAAAACTATATAATCCAGTAAATAAGCCGGAAAATCCGGAAAAGTGGTGGAACAACATCATTAATCGCAGCACTAACTCATCTGCATTACCTCGAAAAATGTTCTCCTAATTTTCTCATTCTTCGAAGTAAAGCAGGTGTTAGTGTTGATGAATGTTTCTGAAGGTCTAAGGAAACAACGAATTATTAACGATCGGTACTGTTTCACCCCTTTTCCAGATTGTACAGTATTTTCCGGCTTATTTACTGGACTAATAATAACGAATATGAAAATTCAATATGTTGTATATCACAATCTCTTTTTGAAAATGAATAATAATAAAATCATATCATTTTTTTTGTTTGTTATGTATAATAATTTTTCTCATATATTCACGAATGTACAAATAATTTTTTTTCTTTAATTACTATTATTATTTATTTGTTTTTGTTTTTTTTTTGTAATTTTTAATTTTTTAATATAGTTTAAAACTAAATTAATACAGCACTATTTTATTATAGCGCCAAAAATTCCTATGGCACCATCTACAAAAATATTTCATAAATACAGTTTTTTTATTTTATATCATATTTATACAAGTAATTATTTCATTCAATTGTGTTTTTTTTTTATAGTCTTATAATGAATTAGTTTATTTATATTTTATTTATTATAGAAAGGCTTAAATATTTTATACATTTTTTATTTATTTTTTTTTAATGGTATTCGTTAATAATTTTCTCTTTTTAGAACATAATATAATGTGTGTGTTCCGAAATATTACCCAGAATACTGGCCGGTGCTCATGACGTCATGAATCCGACGCCATATTGTACTGGTGTGCACCATATTGTATTGGTAAGACAAGTATGACGTAGTAGTATATCAAACCGGCGTGTGTACATCAGACTTTGAGGAATTTTTTATTGTATAATTTGTTATTTGCAATAATGACATCCCAACAAAGTCATCAATTATTTTTGGTAGACGAAGCAAATAAAAAGTATGACGTCAACGCACTGGCCAGTGTATTTTGGAACGAATCAACAGTATGGCGTCGATTCATGACGTCATCAGCCCTGGCTAGAATATTTCGGAACACATCCAATATATACGGGGTGTAACTGAAAGACATGGAGTTATTGATTCCGTCGGTCATTTTATGGAGAATAACCTTTTAGTATTTTTTTTTAAAATATAGCTTTATATCGGAGATATAGGACATTAGATGTCTCCAAACAAAAAAAACTCTATTTTCTCGAATATATACGCGAAACTTTTTCAGATGGCAGTCCCACGTGACCAATAAACTAAATAAATCAAGTTATATTGTTTATAAACATAAAATCGTACCTTTGTTTTTGTTTAAAAATTTGTTTTTGTATTTGGTACACTCCCGTTCATAAAAATTGAACAGATTTAATTATTATGAACGGGAGTGTACATTCAATAATTATGATTTTTAGATTTACATCATGAAGATTAGATATAAAGGAGATCGAATGTAGTGTTCATGGATACTACACAAGGAGTCCGAACTCCATGTAAACAAATAATTGACAAATATAAGATGTCAGTAGTGTTCCTTCTGCATCGGAAAGTATTATAAAAATTATTTACAGCCCAAGTATTTTTCCAATAAAATACTTTTTTTAATAAATGAAATAAAGTAATTAGTTGAAGTAAGTGATAGTTAAAAATTCGCAAAATAATTACATCACAATAAAAAATAAAATTATTATAAAACATCGAATAATTAAATAGTAACCTGTAAAGTTGGAATTGTAAAAATGAAAATAAATTAAGTAGAAATAAATTATATTAAAATTATTAAAATCAATTTAGAAGACTATTGAATCAGATATTAAATTAAACATTTAGTTTTTAATAATAAGTCTAACAAAATGACAAATATATACTTTTCACTCCTATTTATTATACTATATTCACTTCGGTGCAAAAGGACAACTAGCGACGCTAGTGGCACAAAAAGTACATATAAGTTCTACCATTACGTTGACAAATTTCTCGATTCTCCCGTTTGAGTTCGGACTCCTTATTTAGTCTCCATGGGTCTAGGGTTCGATATCAGTTGGATGAGTTAATTTTTTCGTATCAATATTAATGATTTGGTATTCATTATGAGATATTTTAAAATTATCTAGATTGCAAATGGTAAAGTATATCAACCCGTTGCAAAAAGATCTTTTTTGTACAAAAAAAAACGACTATTTTTTCATAATTTAGACAAAAATGTCACTCCATGAAAAATTCCAATAATAATTTGTTAAATACCTTTTGTACTTACACCCCTGGCTAAAATATTATTCTCTGGCGACAGTAATCCTTGTTATTTACTCATAATATGTGCTCAATGTGCTTATATCTCTGGTACAAAGCGATATTTTTAAAAACCGACGGAATCAATTCTTCAATTTTCTCCACAGACTCAAGTTACATCCTCTATATATATCCCATATATATAAATTTATATGCATCCTATACTTCGCCAGGTAGTGACCCATAGGAAAACTATTCGGAATTGCGTTTGGAAAAATTTCAAAATATTTAATATTTTAATTGAGAAGCCACTGATTGGTATATTTAAAACAATCCTAACCTAGGAAAATATTTTTAGAATTATTTTCTTCAATACAATGTAAAAATGTCACACATTTGCCTGTATATACAATTTTAATAATGGTTGTATGTTAATTAGTTAAGGACGTTCGAAAGAGAAAAAATAGAGAGAAGTTCTGTCAAACAAATATTTTATAAAAAAACTCAATACGAATTCATTGGTATGCTTCAAAATGTTAGTTACAATGCATTTTTTCGATATTAAAAATCATACTTTTAACATTGGGGTCTTATGGAGAAACTACAAATTTAATCTTTATAATCGAATAAAACATAGTTTAAAATGTAGAAAGTTTTTATAAAGCTATGTAAATTGTTGTTAACCAAGGATTTATTCGAGCCAAAGATGAATTATATACGTAACATTATCATTTTAGAGAAGCAAAACACTAGATTTTACTTTTTTTTTTTTTAAATAGAAGAAACATTACGAGTCACGACTCACGAGTATTATTATTTACCAAATAACCATAGAATATTTAAATCTAGTTTCAACGTATACATTAAATCTGTAACGTTGCGGGCATGCGCAGTCGCTTGGTACCCCTACGTCTTTCCCCGCAAAATGACTCTTTTGAACGTCCTTAAAATGTGGTATGAATACATTGTTTTATGTCTACTCCCATATATTATTGTTATTATAGAGAAAATGATTGTTGAAATTCTTTAAATGTGTAACTTTTAATTTTGTGTTTGTTTTTAAATAATTCAAACTCATTTTTCGTTATGTAATAATACCTTACAAACTAGTTTTCCCATCGCCTATTACCTGACAAAGTTAAGACCATACTTTCCCTTCCATTATATATATATATATATATTCACAACACATTTAAAGATATAACACGTTTATTTTTAATTTTCATAATTTTTGTTTTTTTAAATATAATTTTCTATTTTTGCTTTTTTTTCAACATAAAGAAATATTTGTTTTTGCTGAATGATTTTGTAGCGGAAACGCTACAAAAAAACTACATTCTCTCTCTGATATCACGGTAATTATTATTGTTTATTTCCTTGGTAACTATGACATTATTCAATATTTTCATTTAATAAAAGATTCGTTTAAAGATATAAATGATCTTTTATTATATGAATGAATTGAATGTCATATTATATTTGTTGATAGTTACCAAGGTAATAAACAATAAAAATTACCGTGATATCAAAGGGAGAATGTAGTAGAGGAGCATAGGTTTCAAAAAGAAAGTAAATTTGATTTTAGTAGCGTTTCCGCTACAATTTCAATCAATCAAATAAAATGTAATTATTTTTATCAAGTTAACATTAATATAATCGAAATGTAATATAATGGAAAATGATTAAAATTTAAATGATTTTTGCATTAAAATTTCATCATATGGTCAGTCATCAATCATTTTCTGGAGTATTTTGGTGTAACAGAGAAAGTCATTTTTAGTAATTTACAAAAAATTTAAATAATGCTTTGACTCATTTCAGATCGAACTGCCTTAAGGATGTTCCGATGAACGCGAGAAAATTAATAGCAAAGTAATCATTCTCTCTCACTCTCTCATTAGAAGCATGTAAAACTTCATGCCCAACCAACTATTATCTGTTGTATTAAAAAAAATACTCGACAGAATTAAAAAAAAAAACTAGGATAGTAAAGATAAATATTTATTAAATAAATTTTTTTTTAAATTGCGTTTTACCGTTTTCGAAAAGTTTAAAATTATTTAATTACATTAATTTGTATATATGAATAGTGAATATATCTATGCGTTGTGTATGTGTGTATATGTATTTGTTCTATAATAAAAGCAAACCGGTTGTTTGTCCTGATTATATAAGACAGTGTTGGTACTACCTTAACCGATTTCCAAATTTTGTTTGTTTGTTTGACTGATTTTCGAATAAATATAAAATATTTTCTAAGAAGTAGTCAACTACCTTATTGTGAATCACTAAATTTTAAAAATACTCCTATATATTGGATACTTAGTTGCATTCTGTGTACTGACCACTAACTTCACTTTCCAAAATGCCATTTCGAAAAATAGTAGAATACTTAAATTGTTTTTATATATCATATACAAATAATTAACATCGAATAAAATATTATAAATTTAACAACACATTTATTTAGTGTCTCCGATGTGTGTTCTCATTGCGACAAATAAAATTTCAAGAAATACAAATTTTATGCATATAAATTTTAAAACATTTTTTTACTATGTAATGTATTTTTCGTTACTAAAAAAGAAATTTAATAAATGCATTTTTTTGAGACATCATATCATTTTCATCAAACTGTTTTAATGAAATCAAATTGTGTTTCTTAAAAGTGGCTTTAGCAGTGGTTGCTGTTATAACAATAAATTTGAATTTCATTTTATTTAAAGCTTGTGTATCCAGTGCAAAAAATTCATCAGTCAGTAGTACAATCATTCGGTGCTCAAAAAGGGAAGTTACCTGGAAAGTTTTCCGGGAGGTTTCAAAATTAGTATTTTTATAGATTTCGATGTGCTCTTTTCGTAATTTCACTTTGCCACCTTGTATCGTTGCCGCTCGTGCAGGCATATTAGTGCAAAAAACTGTTTTGAGCGCCATTTTTTCAATATGGCTGCCCGAGTGGCAACAATTCAAGGTGGTAAAGTGAAAATTCGAAAAGAGCAGGTCGAAATCTATAAAAATATCAATTTTCAAAACTCCTTGAAAAGTTTTCAGGTAAAACTACTAAATGATCGGGCTAATACGCCAAAGTCACTTTTTGAAAACAGAAATTTTTTCAATCATAATTAATGTTAAACCGAACAATTCTGATTCTGTTATTGATTCATTTGACTCAACTTATAAAAATAAGTCTTTTTTTTAATTTTTTCAATTCAATTAAAAAATTATTTCATTCATTTTGATGAATAAAATTAAATGAATCATTTCTTTCTACAAAAGAGTTTCCAAACATTCATCATACAAAAAGTGCTGAATATTATATTAAAAAGGTTAAAAGGAATTAGAAAAATGGTTAAGTCTTTTTCAAATAGCTTCAAGAGTTCGTTTTTTAGCCAAATCGCTCGACACGGTTTTTAAATAAAATTAAAAGTGGAGTGAAATCACTACTTTTGTAAATACCTGTCATGTTAAGGACGTTCACTTACTACGCTAAAGTCAAATGAGTACTATCTATAATAAAATTATTTATTTTTTATCAATAATCTTACAACGATTTATTTTTATTTGTCCTAAATATTTTAAAAGTATTTGTTGTAAAATATCAGTAAATGTAAATTAGAAATTGATTTGACTTGATGTGATAGATTTTACAGTAAACTATGTTGTATATTTGTGTGTATGTGTATATTATTTTAGTGTGCGTGGTTGCCAGTTTTAAAAAAATGGTGGCAAAAACAAACCTAACAAAAAAGTTTTAATTTTATTAAATAATTAATTCAAATGTTCGTCAACATCATTTTTTAATGCATTTATATAAACTACATATTTCAAAGAATGTTTATTAACATTATTTATTATCGTGTCTACTTTAATAATATAGTTATTATAATTTTAAGTACCAACAAATTATGTTCTCCATAAGACGCTGTATTAAGTTTGATTTTTAATCGATAATTACCCTTTGAAATGATCATCAACAGGTTTTAAATTTTTGAGGGAGGATAACTACATAATTGAGCTATTCAAATCACTAAAAAAAAGTTTTTTATCTACTATTAAGCCTCATGCATGAACGTCCTTAATTTTTGATGATGATTTTTGATGATGATGATGATTTTTATGAAAACTAAACGATAAAAAATTTTGAAATTTTAACGAAGTTAGATACTTATATTTTGAATAATTTATTAACAATTCAGCCAATTATGTCGACAACACGTTTTACAACACATCTACCTTAAATCTTAAAAAAAGGCTAGTTAGGATTTTCAATAATTTTGTTTTTGTTTTAATTCAGAAATAATTTTTTAAACTAAGAAATGGAATAGTATGGAACTCACCAATTAAATAATGTTTCTATTACTAAATCAGATATATGTTCAGTCCAACATCAACTTTAACAGCTACTAGAATTATGAAACAATCTAAAATAAGCAATAATTATTGCCAACCATTAAATGATAATAGAATTATAACATTTGTTAAACACTTTCTAAAATTCAATTTGGATACTTGTGATCGGTTACGGACACATAAAAAATTGTTTTAAGAAATGAATTTTGATTTTTTTTAATGAACAAAATGAATTTTTTCGGTTATCTAGATAATGCTAATCGTTTTGTAAAACATATTGTTGTGGTTCATATCCACATATAGACATTAGATTAGATTCATAGGAATTATAACAAATAATAATTGTGATTATTGCTCAATTAATTAAGCAATAAATAATTAATCGACGTTTCGGTTCTTTATTTGAACCTTCTTCAGGGTTTCTAAGATATGCTTGTCATTAACTTAGAAACCCTGAAAAAGGTACAATTAAGGATCAAAATGTTGGTTAATTAATTCCCGTGAACCTAGTTTTATAAAACATTAGTAGTGGATGATATCAATGAGTTATGAAACACAAAGTTATTACACAAAGCAAAAGAAATCAGAATTTAGAGAGGTTAGAATAGGGAAGATTAATTTTTTTCTTCTGATATCACGGTAATTATTATTGTTGATTACCTTGGTAACTATCAACAAATATAATAAGACATTATTCGATACTTTCATTTAATAAAGATCATTTATATCTTTCAAAGTATCTTTTCATTTATTATTTGTGGGATTATTAATTATTGGATTCTTTATATTCATCCATCATCCTACAAGCCTAACTGATAGAATAACTTGTGGATTAGACCAGGGATGTTGCAAATGCGAAATTTTTGATATCCGCGGATGCGAATTTATATGTAGTTTTTTCTTAAAAGAGATACTTAATTTAGGTACATGAATAAAGGAACGATTTTAGACGATTTCTCAAAGAAATGGTTGTACGGCTCTTACGAGAGTATGTTTTATTGCATATTTTACACTGAGATTATTGCATTTTTTATCTCGGACATGCTCATCTAGTTTAAAATAAGACTAAATCACACTTTGCATCGGTGGTGGCATTGTTGTTTCACTGTGAAATAGATTATTCAAGGCGAAACACTCAAAAAATTATGTAAATTGTTAAAATAAATAAAAAAAACATCCCTATAATAACACGTCTAAACACGTTGTGATTTATTTACAATTAGAAAAACTAAATAAAACAAGCAACATCCGCAAATTTCAATCATAATTAAGACAAGTTTTTTGTAATTTTTTCATTAAGTAGTTTTATAGTCCCACTCCGGAGTTTATATATCATAAAATTCAACAAACTTGCTTTCCTAACAGTTATTTTGATCTTCTCATTGTTATCTTCCACAATTTTTCTTAATGTTTTATTTTTGGAAAATTATTAATATTAATATTGTTCATTTTCAAACTTTCAATAGTTGTAGAAACAATGATTTTATTTAAAAAAATAGAATAACATATTTTTTAAGATTTCAAACAAAATTATCGCGTCGCTCATTTTCTATTAGCTAAAACCTAAGCTAATAAAGATTAAATAAAATATAATATCCGGAGTGAAACTGTCAAATATGTTTATTGTTTTTCCAAATTACAATATGCTTCGGTTTTAGCTACTAGTATATCGAGATCGCCCATATACTTACAACGTTACATTCAAATCACGCTCTGCTACCAATTGTAACATTGCTGTATGTAGGAAATCGCCTATACACTACAAGGATACATAAATATTAGTAAGAGCAAATAACGTTGAACATAAACAATCACACTAGAAAGAATGAGAAAACCGGATTTAAAATTGTTTAGTTTTAGGGGGGTTTCATAAGCGATAGTTTTAGAGGGTGTGTACATATACCCTCTAAAACTATCGTTTATGAAACCCCCCTGAAACTAAACAATTTTAAATCTGATTTTCTTTTAGGCCAAGCGCCCACGATGCGAATGTTTTGTGATAAAGTTTGCCAACCAGTTTGCAACCAAAATGAAACTTCTGTCCACACACGGTCAAGACTGGTTGTAGATCTGTTGGTGTTATGTATTCAAGTGAAGATTAAGGGAACGCAACTACGACCACAGCGATTTGAAACTGATAGTAAACCAGTCTCATTCTGATCGTCTCGTGTGCGGATCCCCACCACTATACTATGTTAAAGCCACAAACAATTGGAAGGTCAACTGGTTTCCAACCTTTGTCGCAAAACAGTTGAACCGTGTGAGCTTGGCTTCGAATCACTACATTTTAAATGTGAGTTTGTAGTTTCTCTTGTTTATAATTAAAAATCTTCTGACAATATGACAGAGTTGCTACAACAATAGGACTTTTTATGACACATAACCCAAAAACAGTCTATTTGAAAGTGGTAAACAAATTTCGATACCTGTAATAATAAATATAATATTCATAGATTTGGTAAAAAAAAGTACAAGATGAAAACCTTTTAACAACGGCTGTGCTATAGACGTAATTTATCCGGTATATGCTATTCTATTTTGAAACGAAAAACAAACATGTTCACACATTTAAAAATAAAAGTTTTTGTTCATCTTACAAATTAGTAAAATAATAACTTATGTATATATAAAAAAATAATAGATTTTTACACATCTTTACAATTTACAATATATACAATTTGTTTTTTTTTTTAATTAAAGAAATAATTTGTTACTTAAAAATGGTTTCATACATAAGATCATATATATATATATATATATATATATATATATATATATATATATATATATATATATATATATATATATATATATATATATATATATATATATATATATATATATATATATATATATATATATATATATATATATATATATAAGCAATTAAAAATTGTTTTTTTTTTGTGCTAGATCATTTAAAAACTAACCAAAATGTAATTATAGATAATAAATAGGTCGATAATCTCTTCTTGATTTTTTTTGTAACTCTCATTTTTCATTAGTTACACACTAGTACTCCCATTTGTGCTCACTTTTAGACAAGAATCAATATTTAAAAAAAAATGTATTTAGTGTTTAATTTTGATATTACTAATAATTACGTTTAGGCATCTTCCAGTATGGAGATAAGGCATCAGGTTTTACGATACAAATTGGTCATTTATTTTTATCTAGATCAACATACTATACTATAAAACAAGCAACATTTATATATTTATAATTGCGTTCTCGAATACGGCCTGAACGATACCTACGATAAACTTTTCTTTGCGGGGACAAAAATTCGATCTAGCTAGGTTTAATCTCTGGGGAAACGAGTTTTGCGGGTTTTCAAAAGCAAAGAAATAGAGTGAAATGTTTTGAAAGTAGACAACTTGTAAGACATTGATATGATGATGTGTAAACTCCATAAAAAGTATAATTTCAAATTAAGAATAGACAAAAATAAAAGTTAAAATAAAATAAATTTTATTAAAATTATTCTTGTTCAAATTACTTTCATTAAATTTACTATTGCTAAAATTACTCTTATATTGTCTCTGGATATGTTTCTCGTTGCTAATTTGGTGACAGTTTCAGAACGATTTTTGGTTGTACCTTGTTTATATATGTTTGACAAACGTTCACCAGCTTCAATGATCGTTTTTGACTGGTGCATATGGTAATCCTTTAATCCCTAAGTTGTGTGTTACGTAGTAAACCGATTTTTGTATTTTAACATTTCTAGCGAAGACGGACGACGATTAATTTTTCCGTAAAATTTTAAATTTGAATTTAGAATCGGTTCATTGTCTAAATTCATAATATTTCTTTTGAATTTCTGAATATAAATGCTTTCGTATGCATCCAGCTCTGAAGGATTTTGTGGTCATTTTCTATAATATGAATAGTTACACAGGATTTTTCTAATCTGTCGTATTTCATATGAGCCATATGTTCTTTGAATCGGGTTAAAATTTGTCTGCGGCTTTGACCAATATATGTTTGTAAACACGATGAGCATTCTATCCTATAAATTCACGATTTTTGTTCGTTTTCTATTTTGTCCTTTGGGTTACCAAGTATCTGTTTAATTTTATATTTGCTCACGAGTGCTATTTTTAGATTATGATCCTCCAGTTCTTTTTAATTTTATTCGTACAAGGTGGGAAGTACGTTAGCTTGCACTATTTATTTTGTTCGACGTTGGTGCGTTCTAGTGTTAGTGTGTGTCGTTGTATTTCTTTTTATACTGAGGATGTATTTCTTTTTATACTGTCGTTGTATACTGAGGATGAGTATTTTGTAGTCGAAATACATATTTAAAATACAAAAAAACTGATCTAGGTATTGGGGCGAATTTGAAATTTTATTTTAAAAACCTAGAGTTCTCATTAACTATTACTTGATAATCTAATATTCGATAAAAAGTATCTACATAATGAAGTTTGTAGATACTATTAACATGTAGCCCGAGCAATTCTCGATTTCACATCTTTCCAAGAAATAGTTCGGTCTCTAGGTACTAAGCAATTTTGCATATGGAGTGGGGTTGCGGTAATTAGAGCTGCGTCTCTCCTAGTTGGATATATTTTAATGGTAATTTTTATTACAAATCACTATAAAAGTGTCGATTACCCGAATACTCACTATAATCGAGCAACGTCGGTATTTAGACATCATCTCAGTGTGTAGTGTCGTATCCTATCTTGGTACTAATATATGGATATTAGATCTAGATATTTTATATGGATACTTTTGTAAATTACACTCCCGTTTATAAAAGTTGAACCAGTTGAAACATTCTAAGTGTTATTGTATGTAATATACATATATTTAGTAATATATACGCTTAGAATGTGACTTACTGGTGGTTCAATTTTTATGAACGGGAGTGTACATTTATATGGAGTAGTAGAACAAGTTTAGAAAAGCGCGTCGAAATAAAAATTTGTAATCCAAAAGTTTGAAATTAGGGGTATTGCAGTTGTAAGAGTTAAAGAAAATGCGCCCAACAAGTTACCAATTTTGAATTGTTTATACCGCGCTAGTTTATATCCATGTATCTAGATTCTAGATACAATTTGTCAGGAGTATCTTTATATGTAACGAAATACAATTTTGCGCTAAATCTGTATCTCGATAAATTTTTGGCAGCCAATATTTAAATTCTAAAAACAAATCATTTGTACAACACTGATTGATAAAATCTTATTTAAAACTCCGAATACCGGGTGGGGTCGCTAACGATCTCATGATTTTTGTTTTTCTAATGCTTGGAGTAGAATATATATTATCTACTTAATAAAACTCTAACACTGACTGACTGACAGACAACACACAGCCTAAACGGTGGGTTAGAACTAATAACGGTGGATGAGGACTAATAATAATAATTAGAAAAAGGAGTACCGCAAGTGGGTCCCTAGCACCTAGACCAAGGGGTCCTCTCTGCCCTCCTTGAGAACAATCTGTCACCCGAAGGCGAGAAGTCTGCGGGTAAGAGGCGCCATTCTAAGCAGATGAAGCTATAGGATTCTGTCGAGGCCGGATGAGGTGAGGACTAAGAAAATTAATCCCCAATATTTGAAAACCCATCCCCAAAAGAGGTAAAATAGGGGATGCAAGTTTGTATGGAAGTTCGTCATTTTTAAAGTTCGAAACGTGGAAGTTGGTATTTAGGCTTTTTATTTTTACATTTGAGAAAAGTCGGATGGTTCCTGAGTTGTTACGAGGATAAATCCCATCGGGCACACGGCTTTTTACAACATAGAAATAAATTTATTACGATGTTATGTTCTTCGAAAAATGTGGTTATATGCAAATATCATTCATTTATTACACTTATTAACAAAAATTGGGGAATAAAAGAGTGGGATCTATGACGGATTCTACTCGAAACTTTGTGCCAAATTTTTTACCCGGTATTCGAAACGTTACAAAAATATATTAAAAATAAAATTATTAACTAGAAAGTATTTTAAAATAAATTATTGTAAAAACTCTTCAAATTTTTGTTCCCGAATAAACTTTTCCCGTAATTTAAATTGTTTTTTTAAAGCATCACGCATCGCAAAATGTCTTATAGATGCGAGAGTAACTAAGCAAAACAAGTTTATTACCTGTGGAGCAAGTAATACAATTTTTTTTTAAATATGGTAGTGCTGTTGGAGTGGCCTCTTTGCTGCAATCAACGTTACCACAACATCATTTCACTTTCTTTCCATTGTATATCAATCTTGCCCCACATAGAGGGCATCATATATATCGTTTAATTTATTATACATGCTAAAAAATAGGAAAATATAGCCATTCCTGATTCTGACGACCAATCTGCATCGTTTAACTCGATGTTGAATCTTTTACTAGATGATTCTTACGTCACTTTTTTATTTGTTTTATATACAGTTAAATTAACGTTCATTATTTAAATTTATACTGTTTCATTGCTTTGATTAGAAAAATATTAACTTCAAAGTTTGAGAAAATCGTTAAGAGCATTTTGATAAAAATTGCACTAAAAATTTGAGTAAAAAAATCATTTTGAAATTAGATTGTGGAAATATGCAAATAACTTTAAAAAAATATTTAGTTGAATGCTTTAACATTTTGTTGTTACATAGATTGTCTTATTAGATAATATTTTAATTTCATTTGT
This sequence comes from Nineta flava, assembly GCA_963920215.1. Lineage (NCBI taxonomy): Eukaryota > Metazoa > Arthropoda > Insecta > Neuroptera > Chrysopidae > Nineta > Nineta flava. Next base: position 22,470,636 of record OY986043.1, on the reverse strand, counting down.
CTATTAAGTCCTGCAAATTACTTTCGACAGTAGTTTAGTAATGTAGGACTCGAATTATTAGAACATTAGTATTTAGTATTCGAATAAACGATTCAATTAAATAATACGCTTTTGAGAAATTATTCTTTTTACTTGATACGCGCATACGCTTTCATCACTTGCTCAATAATAATTTATACAACTTCTTGTCGCATTTGACATTTATTTTATGGCTGTGTCTAGAAGAAATGTGATGTTGTTAATTTGAATCATGACAACCAACGTTAGATAAATATCAATTTTTTTTGATTTTATTTATTTATATTGAACGGATAATCATTACCACCTGCAAAAAGGATTCAGATTTATTTAAAATAATCATTTTACTGTATGTTCAATCTAAAATGGAATAAAAAATAAACTAGGAGCTAACAATGGTCAGATAAACTTTGTCCTTAGTAAACTATGTAAGTTACTAAGTACGAAACTTTGTGGAAATGCTCTTTAGGGTCCCAAAGACGAAAGCCTACGGGGATTTAATTTTTGCACGCTCCACTATCGGTCCACACAAAATAAAGTGATTAAAAAGTCTTTTTTGGGGTTTTCAGGCTCAGGGAATCAAGTGGCGGGACACCCTTGCGAAATTATATACGACATAATTTTATAATAAAGGTTCTAACATAGTTATGCAAAAAGTATTACTTAAAAGTATAGAAAGTTGTAAGTAGCCAAACAAATCACTGTATTTTTTGCTACTTTTTAAACGCCTGAACATACGCGAGCGATGGAAACAACCAGAAAGTCCTTGCAGTTTTTTGAAGTTGAACGTAAGGACTAAGTATCCTGTAATTTTCAAACTTTTATTTTTCCTGCCACACGTCCAAAATATAGCCTGAAATATACAAATTTTGAAAATTTCAAGCTAAGATTTTGTCATGACGAGTGGATGGAACGAGTTAATATGCATTTTTATTGTCGTACAATATGTGCACTTGATATGTGAGAATAATTAGCCCTCTACATTCAATAGCACAAGGACCGTAGTCAGTTGAAAATCAGGAAAAATCATTATAATATACGTATTTTTAATACCACATTATTTTGTATCGATATGAGTTATGTGAATTTTTATTTATTTATTTTTCCCAGAAACTACTATCTTTTAGCTTTAATATGCCACTTTAATCATCAAGTGGATACCTTTAATAGAAAAACATTTACGGCTGAAACCGTAAACAACAAAAATACGATTTTTTAATTACTTTATTTGGTGTGGACCGGAAGTGGGATGTACTAAAATTAAATCCCCATATTTTTTCGTCTTTGGGACCCTAAAGAACATTTCCACAAAGTTTAAGCCGATTTGATGATTTCATATGGAATGACTCTGATATAATTAAGTGTAATATATTATATTACACATTTAAGTGCTGATATTAAGGTAAACCTCATCTTGTACGCCTAACAAAACTAGATTTAAGATTATCGTATACGAAATAAAAAATGTTTAAATGTAATACAGCGAAAGAAAATGATCCATGTTTTGACAAGTAAGCTTCATATCTAAAACAATATTTTCCTGTTTAAAGAGAAAGAGTTGGGTATTCATTTTCAAGATTATTCAAAGGTTGAATCAAATAAAAAAATGCATTGATTAAAATTGAATTTAAAAACAAAACCTACCCAACAAAAAATCCACTTATTTTTCTAACTATGCGTTGTGCTAGGATATTTAAACATTGACACTGTTTGATTGTTTGACGGTCGTAAATTTGGTTTAGGTGGTAATTTCGGTGTTGTTTGATTCACATCACAATTTGTTGAAAATCTTGGAGATACATTCGGAGGTTGTATATTTGTTGGACTACACAAAATTAAGAAAAAATTATGTTAGAAAGCAAGCACTTTATTATGTATCACCTAAATGGTAATTTTTATGACTTAAGCGGAAACTATGACTCCCTATTTACTCTCTTAAGGTAGTACCTTCGGTTATAGAATTACTGTTCAGAATTTAATGGAACTTGGAATACTAGTACATTATAATAAGATAATAAACCAGTTTTTAAAAAGCTGCAGAGAACCAGAAAAAAGATATTAATATAAAAAAATGTTTGCCTTTACCATTGATCCTTATGAGAAATCACAGATGTTATTTTATTTCACAAAAAGTACCACCGTGTTCAGATTACAGAGATAGTGGTATCATCAAAAAGAAAAAAATTGTCGAACATTTTGGTTACTCACAAATTGAGGTTCAGAGAGTGTAATAAGAGTAATTAGCAAATAATTACGAAAAATGATGTACTATGTTAATTACATGTGGAAACGCCATCAAAGAGGTTATAACGCGCGCAAAATTCAAACATACCTCGAATGCGGAATGTGGGGATATTAATGTTATACACATTTTTTATTAGAAAACATATAAAGTAATTTTTATTAATACAGTTACATTTATCACATAAAGTCTTTCCAATGAAATATTAATAATTTTGACTCAGACATTTTAGTAAACACATATGTAACTATTGATGCTTGCGCAGAAGTTTTATTTCTATCTCTCTTACTTTTACGCGGCGTTGCCAAATTTTTTTTTGCTGGGATATCAAGGTAAAGGCGAACATTTTTGTTTTTGCTGGGATATCAATACTTTTTGTATGTGAAAATTGGGCTTCTTTCACATATTTGTTTTTGTTGGGACATAATAAACATTTAAGAATTCGATTTAAAAAAAGATATTTACCTAACTCCATTAGTATTTGGCACAAATTGACGCCTTGTAGGAACTGGAACTTCAGTAGGTTTATCGGTTGCTGATGATGATGCAGCAGCATTGACTTTAGCATCAAGCGCTGAATTTCGTCTCTTTAAAATAGTACTTGTATGTGTTGGATTTAATGGTGTTAATGTCATTGAACTGTTCATGTTAAATCCAAAATTTTGTTTTTCAAATGTGGAATTATGTAAACTTAAATTATGTTGTGTTAGACTAGATGATGTGTTGTGCAGAGATGCACTTGAACCATGAAATGATGCTGGTGTGCCTAAACGTGGCGGAAGCGGTGGTGGACTACAATCTCGTGGAGGTAGTAAGGGTGCATCAGGTGCTTGTTTCAACTGAAAATAATATTTTGTTATGAATATCTTCTATCTTATAACCGTATAATGCCCACACTACACTGGAGGGTTGTTGTATTGAAAATTATTAAGAATAATTTTTGGGCAATCAACACATGATTCTAAGTACAAAAGTTGTAAAGGAAAAATATAAAAGAGAAAATATTTTTCTCCTTAAGGACGTTCATACATGAGGCTTACTAGTAGATAAAAATATTTTTTTTAGTGAATTGAATAGCTCAATTATGTATATCCCACATTCTGACCGTCTTCTTGAACGTTTAAATTTTATATAGATGAAAATAATGACTTACTTGCTGTGGAGAACTTATTTCTGATGCAGAACTTTCTCTTCTTCGCAATCTTGGTGGTAATGGTGGTGGAGTACCCGGTGGAAGATTATAATTGGTCGAATTAATCAATAATTTTGGACTACTTGGCTCAACATTCACTAATCCTGGTGATTTCAATGGTAATTTGGCATCATTTGGACTATGTTGAATAAAACTTGGACTATTTGGACATGTCCCACTGCTATACGTAGGATTTGACGGTATATGACTAACACTTGTAATATGTTGAGTAATATTACTTAACGCATTCATAACAGGATTTGTAGTCACATTATTCGGATCATTAAGTATTTTCACATGAAATCTAGGACTACTTAAATTTGTTTGTTGTAAACGTGGACTAATCACAGGCGGTTGTTGTTGTTGCTGCTGCTGCGTTGTTTGCTGTTGTTGAGAAACGGGTCTAGGATTAATTAGGGCATGTGTAGGGAACATTTGTATAGGTGACACAGTTGTGGTTTGATTCGATGTAGATGGTCGGGTTATCTCATTTGGTGGTGGTATTATTATATTCGAACTAACACTAGGATTACGACTGTGGCTCACTACAACATTATTTTCTTTATTGTTCGATGACGGATTGATATTGGATTGTAACCAATTTGAAATTGTATTTGTTAAACTGTTTGTTGAATTTGATTGTGTGACGGTTGCTGTTGATATTTGTGATGTGGATTGATTGCAATTGCTTGATACTGTTGTAGGAAATTGATTTTGAGGTAATGTTGGACTGAGTTGATGTAAAATTGAATTTGAACTTATGGCATTTGAACCTGTAAAATTGATTATAAGTATTTTAGCTACTGATTAAAATGTTTTGTTTTTGTGGTCAAGTCGAAAGTGGTGTCATTTTTATTATTTTTTTGCGTAGATTACGGATATGCTAACACACATAGAATTACAAAATATGCTAATGCACCGGGGAATTAATTAAGTGTATAGTGAACAGTGTAAGTGTAACTTCCTTGAACATTTATCCCCACTATTAATATATCTAATTCTTTCGCATCTTTCATGCGCAAATCATTACAAATTTGATACTTTCAAGCTTAGGTTAGGTTGTAGCGGCTGTCCCGGACGGGACAGTAGGTATCACAATGGACTTAGACCATAAGGTCCATTGTGATACCTATACATGAAGGATGTGTTTGGAGGACAAGGAATTGGTAAGTTGTGCAACTGCAGCCGACTTTGATAGAAACTATGCCGATATTCTTCTATATCTGAAGATGTTATTTATAGCCGGTTACTTTCGTTCTTGTCCATATGCCGACAGTTTAATCAATTAACCACCCCATTAATTTTTTACATTTAATTGACAAACTGCCACCGTTAGAAATCGAACCAGCAACTTCTCAGTTTCAAGCAGAGCTCCTTTGACTACAAGTCAACTTGGACTGGTTCAATGGATACTTTCAAGCTCCACTTCAACTTTTTTAGATAATTTTCCGCTAAATAAGTTTTGGTCTAAACATTTGTTTGTAAAATTTACCCCTGATAAAAAAGTTTAAAAAAATTATTTTTAGAAAATTTATTTTGACGAAAACCTTAAAGCTTTTGATTTCCGCGTTAGCATATTTGTAATACGCACACAAAAAACTGGACAAAAGCGATTTTATCGTATAAATCATATCATTTTCACAGGGGGGATTCAGAGGGCTATTTGATACGTGTTTAAATTATACTTAAATACAAGTTTCAGTTGATCCGTATGCGAATTGTTTACTACTATCATTTTTGTGATCCATCATTTCGATTGTTTGTTTTTTTTTTTTAATTATTTATTTTTAGTTTTTATTGTTATATTTGTTCTTGTTATTATTTTTACTGTTTCTATTCGTTATATTCATATTTATAACAAAATAATATGAATAAAAAACGAAAACGATAGAACGAAGCCGGTCTGTTTTGGCAAAGGTTCACATGTCCATTGAATGTATATGTTATTGTCGATGGACTGTGAAGCTTGAGTTTACTATACCGGGTATTTAGAAACCGCAGGGAATTGATGAATAGAAAAGAGAATAAAATTCTGAGACGAAAAGTCATCTACCATTTTTTAACCTGACGTACAGGTAATTAGTTATTAATTAAAATAAGTAACCAATCAGAGGCGCGCAATAGCGGTAAGCAGGGAAGTGAGAGAGTCAGTTATTATTATTTATTCGCTACTGACTCTCACACTTCACTGCTTACGGCTATTGCGCGCCTCTGATTGGTTATTTGTTTTAATTAATAACTAATTACCTGTACGTCAGGTTAAAAAGTGGTAGAGGACTTTTCGTCTCAGCATTTTATTCTCTATTCACCCTTATCAATCCCCTGCGGTACTTTCTGGACATCCGGTATATATTTGTAAGATTTCCTGAAAATTTAATTCGCTAGAAGTACCAATGTAATATGAGATTTACCTATCATGATCGAAGCAAACACACAATAATCTTGTCCTTGATGATTTGCTGACGAAGGTGGAGTTTCCTCTTCACCACTTAACGTTCCACTACCGATAGTACTATTTGTTATTATTGAACTATTTAATAAATCGGATGTTTTTAATGAATCTGAAGATTCTTTTGATAAAATATCACCACTTTTCATAATTGAATTTGTAATTAAATTCAACGACGATGCACCAGTAATTATAATATTGGATTGAAGACTAGGTACAACTCCAGATAATCCTTCTGTCAATGTATTTGGAAATGAAAGTGACGAACTTGTTGATTGTTGTGTTCGAGCAGCACGTGGTTTTATGCCCGGTGATTTTAAATTCAAGTCTGGCCATTTTCTTTGCTAATATATGAGAAATTTATAATTACAATAATGTACAAAAAATTACAAATTGAAAGTATCCATTTGTATTTGCATAAGGTTTCATTTAAATAAGGCTATTGGGAACTGACCACTTTGGTCAGGACGTCTGATAGTTTAACGATGTTTAGGAGGTATGTCAAAATGCTACGAAACGAACGAAAATGCTAAAGCTACTGTGGAAATTTCTAAACGATTTACTAAAATCGGTAAAAGTTATTGCAATTTTTTAAAAATTGTAATTTTCCATGTGTTCTATTGGAGATTTGTTCACTTAGGGTCGATCCACACTATAATGTCGATAACGGTTCGTTCTCGGTCCGATCGATTATATTTATACTATTATTTTCGATTTTATTTAATTCAAAGTTACTGGTAAAATTTTCTATTTTATTTTAAATATTTCTTTTAGTATTGACACTATTTGTTCTATATTACATTATCAAATGATAGAATTTATGAGAACTCTAGATTTTTGAAATAAAATTTCAAATTCGCCCCACCCCATCTGTTTTTTGTATTATAAATACGTATTTCGACTACAAAGTAGTCATCCTCAGTATACAAGGACAGTATAAAAAGAAATACCTCATCAGTATAAAAAGAAATACAACGACACTACACCAGAACGCACCAACGTCGAACAAAATATATGGTAACAGCTAACGTACTTCCCACCTTGTACGAATAAAATTAAAAAGAACTGGAGGATCATAATCTAAAAATAGCACTCGTGAGCAAATATAAAATTAAACAGATACTTGGTAACTCAAAGGACAAAATAGAAAACGAACAAAAATCGTGAATTTATAGGATAGAATGCCCATCGTGTTTACAAACATATATTGGCCAAAGTCGCAGACAAATTTTAACCCGATTCAAAGAACATATGGCTAAAATGAAATACGGCAGGTTAGAAAAAACATGTGTTGTTGCTCATATTGTAAAAAATGACCACAAAATCGTCAAATCACATTTAAAACTAGTAAAGGCAGTAGAAAATCCTTCAGAGCTAGCTGGATGCATAAAAAAGCATTTATATTCAGACATTCAAAATAAATATTATGAATTTTGACAATGGACCGATTCTAAATTCAGATTTAATTAAAATATTACGGAAAAATTTATTGTCGTCCGTCTCCGCTAGAAATATTAAAATACAAAAATCGGTTTACTACGTAACACCCAACTTAGGGATTAAAGGATTACCATATGCACCAATCAAAAACGATCATAGAAGCAGGTGAACGTCTGTCAAACATATATAAACAAGGCACAACTAAAAATCGTTGTGAAACTGTCACCAAATTAGCAACGAGTAACATATTCACAGACAATATAAAAGTAATTTTAGCAATAGTAAATTTAATAGTAAAGTAATTTGAACAAGAATAATTTTAATAAAATTGATTTTATTTTAATTTTTATTTTTGTCCTTTTATTTTTAATTTCTATGTATTTTTTAATTGTCAAAGAGTAAATTTTCATTAGCTAATTTATACTGAGAATGACTACTTTGTAGTCGATATACGTATTTATAATAGAAAAAACTGATCTAGGTATAGGGGCAAATTTGAAATTTTATTATTTGTTATGCTACAAAACGTAAATATTCACGGTATTTCTAATTTTCAGTACTTCAATAGCATTAGCTTCCGATTGTATCTCCCAAATATCCTTAATATCGCCACTGTGCGAAATTCAATTTTGAAAAAATTTTTCAAAACAGTTGCCAGTTTTGACAGCTCAGGTCGTTTTTCAATTTACATACGCCATTATTTACAAAATAGAATTTAAGTATACTTACAAATCTTGGTGGTTGTTTACATCCACGTGGTTCAAGTTGTAAACTTTTATTATACAAGTAATTACTAATATCAGTGTCTTTCATGTCATCAAATGGATTTAAAGTTTCCAAAAAATGCTTTTAAAAAAAAGAGAGAAAAAAATGAATAAAACGCACAATAATTATGTTATTTAAATTATTTTGATATTTACCCTAATTCGTGGTTCTACCGATAAACAATATGGTTGATTTTGATATTGTTGAATTTCACCAGTAATTTCAGCAACTTTTCTTCGTTTCGAAAAATTTATTAATTGAGTATTTGGCAAAAAATCAGAATTACCTTCTTCAATATGAAGAATATTTGTTAAATACATTCCAAAAAACGGTACACATGGTGGATTTATTGATCGTAATTTCTCTTGATATTTTCGATAATGATCATTATTTAAATCTCGACATTCTTCTAATGCTTTCTCTAAACGAGCTGGTAGAGCCTATAATTAATAACTTATTCACTTATTGACTAACATAAATATTTATGAAAATTTTTTTTATAGAAAATCATCCCTTAAGGGGGTGAAATAGGCGAATAATTTTTTTTCTAGATTTTGATAGTTCGAATCGTCAACTTCTTTTTATACTTTAAATTTATTGACAAATAACATATTTCCAAAATATTGTTAATGCAGGTATTTCTATATAAACACTATAAATCGTTACATAATTTGAAATTTATGGACAGGGTGCCTGACGAAAATGACCCCATTAAATATTGCTCTATAACCGTTGACGGAATGGGGATAATAAATATTACGTATGTGTTTAAAAAAAGTTATTATAACATGGATTAGGTTAGGTTAGAGTGGCTGTCCTGGGGTGAACACACTTGGACCATAGGGTCCGTTGTGATACCGAAAAGTGGGTTGGCCCATCCCCGGCCACTACTCCATGAACCATTTGGAGCTGTTTAAGAACAGCAAGAGTCCTTTGACGTCAACAGACTTAATATCGGAGAGGTCAAAGAAAGGTTGACTCAGATGAGTCCATCTCCTCATGGCAAGAGCTGGACAGTGACAAAGAAGATGAGACATCATCTCCTCCTCCTCCCCACTGTGACAGCTACTGAAATAATCGTTTTGAACTGGTAGGCCTAGTCGTTCAGCGAGCTTGCCACCTAGTCAGTGCCGCAACTTTTTTTGTTTTTGAAGCGAGATAAGATCTTCGGAACGTCTGCGATTTTACTCCGACCATATCTGCCTTGTAGTACCACAAGTGCGTGATACTACAGATACCATCTAAGATTGGCTGTGGTACTGCAGTACTTTTTAGACCCCTATCTATTTGCCTAATCCGATAGTGAGTACAAAAGTTTGAAATGCACAATGACCGAGTATTTTATTTTAATCGGAGACTGCATTCGACACATAAAGCTTTTATATACAGATACAAACTATTAAAATCACACTTTCAAAAAAAATAATGTTGTGACAATGACTGAATGAAACAGACGTCCTAGTCAGTTTTTCAATAAACATGCTTAACGTTCGATAATGCTATTTTTTTATGCAATTATATAAACTGCATGATGCTTTTTTTTATATTAATTTGATTTTTAATCGTTGATAATTTTTCAAATGAAATTAATCTATACCTACTTGAAATGTACATTTAAGACGATAAACAGACGCCGACAACATAGCTGAGACTACAGCTAAAACTCCATTAAAATTATTTAAATCTTGTAAAACAATCATAATTTCAATGATTCGTGATACAATTGCAACTCGTTCTTCAAAATTTTCTGTTTCTACAATATTTTTTTCGAGCCATCTTGTAAACTAAAAGATTAAACATAATATGAATGATTTTAGAATACAATTTGATCGTCTAAGAGGAATCGACGCATGAGTGCCGGAAAATAATTTTTTTGCGTAACAATTCTCTTCAGTATGTGGTAATACTGATTATAAGAATTCATGTTGCTATGGTGCGTTCTTGGTGCCGTTTATTTTTAAAACGAAATTTTTTCAACATTCTTTGACTTAATTCGAAGATAAAATACAACTATTACTTTTAGTGAAAAAATTAATATTTATTGAGTTGTGAATTTTTGAAAGGGTTACAAGTACATTAGCTCTTTCATACTATATTTTACGTAAACTTAATGGAAATCGGCATTAGTATTGTATTGTCATACAATTTTATACAGTAACATAAGGCGCCATTTTTCATGAAATGTCTAAGGCCGGGTACACACGTTACGGTATAACGGAGAGGTATACCTGTACAGGTCACCTGCACAGGCAAACCGGAGCGCCTGTACCAGCCGCCTGCACAAGCATAACGACCTGTACAGGCGACCGGACAAGAATCGAAATTCAGTATTGACTACCTGCGCAGGCATGTAGACCTGAGTGTGTGTATGAGTCACTCCGGTATGCCTGCACAATTTTTATGTTTTTAAACGGTTTTATTAGTTTCGTCTAGTTTTTCTTGTTGACAATAGAGTGGGTCATTTTTATATTTACAACATTTTTGTGTGTACATAGTAGACTTGTTCAACATTATTACGTGTACAACCATAGACTTTTATGATCATCATGTCAATGCGAAAACGTAACCAAGTGATTGAAGAATTTATTGATATATATAGGTCGGAACCTTGTCTGTGGCGGGTTAAGAGTAAAAACTATCACGACCGTGACAAGAGAGTTGCAGCCTATGAATGACTTGTCATAAAATTAAAGGAGGTGGAAGCCGATGCATCAAAAAAATCAGTGGTAAAAACCGTATACCTGTGCAGGCAAACCTGCACAGGTTTGCCCGGCCTAAGATCTTCATATAAAGAGATTTAACAATAAGACTACGATATACAGTGAGGCGGATTATGTTAGACATTATCTGTCGAAGTATGCTGGCCTTTTCATTAAATGCCTAAGATCTTCGTGAAAAAACAAATTCTGTAATGAGACTACGACATATATATTGTAAATATGTAAATTGCTTATAACAACTATTATCGTATATTATGTGATCCTTTCAATGTCGTTACATCCGGTTTCGAGTATATTGCTACGCCTACTATAATAAAAATAATATATATTCATCTTTATTTATTAATATTAAGTAAATTGAGATCAGTGGCACTAAACAACTATTTGCGACGATACATTTGTTGATTATCACTGATCATATTTCACACCTCTAACTAAAATGACAAATGGTTTTAAAGTGGGGGAAACATTCATGTTTCATTCCCTTTATTTTGAAAATAGGCTGATCCACTCAAACTATGGCAATATTAGAGGGTTCAATACAAATGAACACAGTTTTATATACTGAAGAGATTTACGCAAACAAATTTTGGGCGAATAATTTTCGCTAACTCATGCGCTGATTCCTTCTAGACTATGAAAACATTCAACTTACATTTGTTGTATGTTTCATAATTTTTAATAAATTTGGGCTAGTGGTTTCTTTATTTTTCTTAGTCCACACAGAACCTACAAGTTCTGATGGTTTAACTGATCGATATAACTCAAATTCTAGTAAAGTTAGTTGGCGTGCTATTTCCAAAGGATGTAATGTAAGTATATTCCATGTTTCTTCAGGTCCTTTAATGTACCATTCAATTGGTGGTGGTTGTCCATCAAAAGCGAATGTGATTTGCCGTTGAACATCCTTTGGTTCACATTTGCGTTGCACTATTTTTAATACAGAATCCACCCATTTACGCATGCTTTTACCAGTGACTCGATCCAAAAATGCATGTAAATTTTCAAGTAAAGTTGCATCACGTTCAAAATCATAAAAATGATGATCGACCCAATGCCGTAAAACATTTAATACCCTAAATTGTACAGGTTGGCAATACTCTTTCCGATACCGTTTCCAATCTTCACGTTGTGAATTTTTTTGAAATTTATCTGTTTCTAAACTATCACTATTTTTATCTGACTCATACACAATACTGGGATCAGGAATATTAAATCGTTCAATTAGCAATTGTAAAAGTTCACTTGGTTGGCAAAAACTTCGATATGTTGTTAGAAAAGTACGAACGAACATTGGATCTGCGTATATGTGGTACGTCAAACGTTCAACTAATTTATATAAAGTCGCACCCTGAAAAATAATTGTATAAATTAGTAAAAAATGTAATTATTTCAACCACTAACCTCCATATATATGGACAACTATCCTAAAGTTTTAATGAGACAATTTGATGCATACACTAGCGCTACCAATCAATGGCAAAAGTGGAAATATAAAATATGAATCTGTGAAATATACTTATTGTTCGTGCTCAGAATAACTAAGTAAGTCAGTCAGTCTAAAAAACATTTAATTGTGAGCATCTAAAGTTCGGCTGTTTCTGTTACCAATTGCTGTTGCCAAATTGAAGAATTTTCCACTAATTTAATGGACTTAATAATATGAAATAATGCATGACGTTATGCATCGAGTATAAATAAACATTTTGGATTCTAATTCGTATATTCAATTTGAATACAAAAATTTAAAAATATTACAATCCCAAACATAATGGGCTTAAGCCATTCTACAGTGGCGAACATTTGGAAGCGAAACAATTTCAAATGTTTTAAATATAGAAAAACCCAAGAGATTTTCGCTGGGGACCTTTACCGCAGGATGGAATTTTGTGAAGCTGTGATGGAAAAGGCGAATCGAAATGATAATTTCATCAGAAATATTTTATTTTCTGATGAATCATCTTTTCCATTGCATGGAAAACAAAATCCATTTGTTATTTTTCTCAAAAAAGAAATTTATTCACGGAATAGGCTTGAAAATTTGCAATAATTAAGGCAAAAATTGTGGACAATTGTGCGAATATTTCTCCTCAAGCACTAGAAAATACCCGGATGAGTTTTACAATCGACTAGGATATTTTTTAGCAAATAATGGAGGAATATTCGAACAGTTGGTTTAACAATTTAGTTTGTATGAAAATTCTAGTTTTTTTTATACTGTTAATAGAATACTATCATTTATTTTAAAACATTCCACACACAAATAATAAGAAATATTGTAAAAATAATTTTCAATTGTTGTAAATAATGCAAAACCTTTATAATAGACGATTAACATAATACAACATCTTCTTTACATGTACAAATATGTACTGAGTGTAACTACATTTTATAACCGAAGTTAATGCAGTTTAAGTGTAACAAAGACACCACATCATTACACTGTAGATAGACAGTGATAGATACACTATACACTGTTTCCAGATTGGGTGTATTTTAAAATATAATCTGTATACAGGAGTTTGAACGTAATATTAAAAAAGTGGTTTCAATTTGAGGCACGCACAGTATAGATTTTTATCAATAGAGGTGAGCTACTACTCAACAAGTACTAATAATAGTGGTTGTTTTCCATTTCAAACATACAGCAACGGAGTGTGTGGCACAATGTGTGCACACAGCAAAGCAAGCTGTGTGTAAGAAAGTGCGATAAATGGAACCTACGTGACTGTGTGTTAATAAGTAGCCATTAACCGTACGTCTTTAACATAAGCATCACGAGTGGCCAAAAAAAAAACTATTATCTTTACCCGTATACCGTTAAGACTCCTGTATATCTGTACTTCGTGGATTAGACTGTATATCGATCATTTTTCAACAGTCTTGAGTATCTATCAAGGAAACTTTATTCAAAAGAGTGTATGTGGGTTAATATATAGTTCTTGTCACTTGGTTGGTAGCTCTGGTGTATACTTCTTTTATGCTATAAGGAATCGCAGTCCATATACAACATGCAGTCAGTGATAAACCTAAGCAAAAAAAAAAAAAAAATATAACGAAATACATTACGACAACGATCCTTGGTGCGCATAGACACGAATGTTTTAGAACCTAATTTTAACTCAAATTGTTGGGTAACCTCTTTTTTTTCATTTGAGCGAATGTCCTGAAAGGAAATGTAGCTATTGTTTTTGTACCAATGTTGGAATTTCGTAAAAATTTCTTCAAATATCCATCGATCCTATCTTCTAGATGTTAAAAATCACTATCGCTAAAATTTGTATATATGTATATATACGTTTGTGTCTGTGGACTCTCTAGCGGTCACAATTTTATTCCGATTGGAATGAAATTTGGTATTTGAGGCGCTTTTGGTATTCAAAATAGACCACGAGCCACCAAAATGGACCCCCCCCCCCCGTGGGAATTTATGACTTATACTTATTTAGTTGGTATTACCTACCAAATTAAGAATTCAATTGTTTGCCTTTTTTAAATTACAGCATATTCCGGAAAATAAAGAAAAACTGAAAAATAAAGAAAATATAAAGAAATAAAGAAAAAACTGAAATTCGCAAGTGGCAAACACCTAAAACCTTAAAGTACCTGCCAATACAAAAAAAAATGTATGTGTCGAAAATTCCCACGGGGGGAGGGAGGTACATACCAGCCTCCGCTCTAAAAGGTGAAGTTCGTTAATGGGTAAAATCGGACAACGGGAAAGGAGGATTTAGAGAGAGGGGGAAACCACAAAATTTGGCATATATCCCTTAATATTAGAAAAATGAAAAATTTTATAAGAAATAAAGTTGTAGGTATAGGTATTATATATTTACAATTCAATATTGAAAGTTAAAATTGTAAATATCTCCGTTAACATTAGAATTTGAGAAAAATGATAAGGTAATGAATTGTAGCAAACTTGATTTTCTACAACTTTACTCCTTATAAATTTTTCTATTGTTCTAATAATAAAAGAGATATTTTATATTTTGTGTTTTCTTCTTTCTCTATGCCCTCTCCCCTTTTGACATATGCCATTTATTAATAAAATTGGCCTTGCAAATACCAAAATCATATCAGCTACAACATTTCATTTTGATCAGATTAAAACTGTGACCATTAGGGAGTTATTTATGTAAACTAAAGAAATTCGCTAAGTTGACACAGTTCCTGCGTAACGAATTTTTTGTGAGAATATTAATAAATGCTTTTATTTTACTTTGAGAAAAAAAAAAAAATCTTGCGTGTCTTCAATCAAACACCGAAATCGTTCGTTAAATTTTTCTATGATCAAAACATTTATATTAACGAAGACTAACGATTGTATTCCAATACCAATTTCGTTGTACTTTCATGGTCCGGTCTGTACAAAGCTTTAAGTACACAAAACAACAATCAACAAACAAATTTTGTACGGAACATTCGTTCAATTAATATTTACTAGTAATACCCAATATATCACATACTAGGTTGTAGTCTATAGAGGTAGAAAATAGTGCTTAATTCGTTCGATTTTCGAAAAAAATGCTTCGGATAAAAGTTGTTCATTATAAATATATTGTTATTTCGTTATTTTTTAAATTTGTAAAAAAAAAAAATTTTTAAATTAAAAACCTTGATTAATGGCACACCACCATTTTCCCTTTGCTCGAGTATAATATTATCTTTACTATCTGGTTCAGCAAATTTATAAATTTCCGGACTTGGTAATCGTAAAGGGTGTTTCTTTTCGATATCCAATAATATACTATCTAAAGTTCGTTCTAACATTGATTTTGTATTTAACATTATTAAATCTGCCATCCAATTATTTTTCTCTTCAGATGATTTAGCCATTAATATCACATTCGGTTGTATCCGAGGTGCAATTTCAAAAGCATATTTTAAATCTAAAATATAAATAAAATTTATGGCGTCGAGAATATTTTTGAAAGAGCTTATTTTTTACCTTCGGAATCTTGAAGATCAATAATTTCCACTTTTCTAATAAAGAATCGTTCTTTGAGTTTACATTCTGGATGACTTTGGTATACCGATGACTGTCTTCTTGAATTTGGTTTACATAATATTAATAATCCATCAAATAAAAATACTCTTCGTTCTGTT
This sequence comes from Nineta flava, assembly GCA_963920215.1. Classification (NCBI taxonomy): domain Eukaryota; kingdom Metazoa; phylum Arthropoda; class Insecta; order Neuroptera; family Chrysopidae; genus Nineta; species Nineta flava. The sequence continues at coordinate 22,454,701 of OY986043.1, read as the reverse complement.
AATCGTTTTCCAGAGCTCACTTTGGTTAGTATGTCCTCTGTAAATTAATACAAATTTAAATATTAACCTTTTGATTTGTTCTAAATGTTCAAAACAAATAACCATATATATGTTGTGGTATCATTATGAACTCTGTTTTTTCACGAAGATTCTAGGCATTTCATGAAACGTAGACGTATTTTGTAAACATGAAAAGTTACATCTAGTGTCTGGATGTTCCGTAAAAAGCCCATCATACTTCGGCGGATGTGTCTAACATAATCTGCCGTACTTTATATCGTAGTCTCATAGTGAAATCTTTTTTACACGAAGATCCTATAGGCATTTCATGAAAAGTCGGCGTATTTATGCATGTAAAAAATTACACGTTCTTACTATGGAAGCCGAAGCCAAAGATTTATTTATTGCTCATTTAAGTGAATTAGACAAAAGAATATTCCTTCGTTAATCGGATGAATAATATATTTTTATTTATCCGGCTAAAATACCTTATTTTCATTTGTCCAAATCTATATAAATGCAGTAAAACCTCAAAGGTCACATTGTATCTTTTTCAGTTTCAAATCCTAATTATTTCAATAGTTTTAGCCACGATATCTGAAATATATAGAACTCCTGTTAGTGCGGGGGCAAGGCGTCATGTCTGCGCAGTATGCAGTACTTGGAAACTGGGAGGTTATGGGTTCGAATCCCGATATCGGCAGTTTGTCAATTATAAAAATAAAAAAAAGGGGCGGTTGTTAATTGACTAAACTGTCGGTGTATGGACAAGAACGGAGTAACCGGCTATGCTTGAGAAGGTTTTCTACAGTTTCCTTCACGAACTCCAGATGAATATCGGCATAGTTCCTATCATAGTCGGCTGCAGCCGCATATCCTACCAATTCCTAGTCTACTCACAAATTCCTTACACTACACTCACATCCTAAGGCATCACAATGGACCTTATGGTCGAAGTGTAGCCCGTCCAGGGCAGCCTTTACAATCTACCTCTACCTCTAGTGCGGGGGCCCCAAAAACACTAAAACCCAATCATCTCGGATTACGACCGATGAAGTGAAAGATTGTTGTACTCGGTTGGAATAGTTACATTATTTAATTCCTCAGTAATTATAACATCCATTGTTTAGAAATTACGACGTAATATAAGAATTGATGAATAAAAATATATTATTCCTCCAGTTTTTTAATAATTATTATTTATTTTTTGATAATTTACTCGAGTGGCAGTTTGTTTTAAATGGAAGGAAATATTTATGTTATATTGATATTTATCCCCATCCCTAGATGTGTATGATTTTTCATATCAAGCATTTGATGTCAAAAAAATGGTAAAAATAAATTTAACACGCCATTGCCTCGTCTAGAAAAAAATACATTGTAGACAATCAATAATAATTCCCTGGCCCTGGGAAAATTCCCTTGACATTTCTAGACTTTTCCATAATATTTCGCAGTTTTTCTGAAAGTGGCACCCGGTTATACATATCAGGATAATCAAATATCCAAATGTTTGGATAATTTTAGAAAAAATATTAAATATTACCTCTTATAAATTCATTGCAACATTGTCCAATATCTTTAGTTTCCCAATTATCAACAATTCTTTGTAGTTCATGTAATTTTTCAACAGCGGCAGCTGCTCTCCGAGCTCTCCCATGCATACGTACACTAGTATCCCTATTGTATATAAATCAAAAAATTAATCATTATATTTAATGTAACTCAATTAGGGACCATCCATAAAATAACTTCTCCTTAATCAGTCGAAACGCTGAATTACAATTTATTAATTATTAAATCTCCTGGCATATACGTCAGAAGTTCTACTCCCCCTCCCTACCAGAATGTTTACGATTACAGTCAAACCTGAGTAAGTGAGAACTGGGTAAGCGAGAAAACTCTATAAATGAGAGAAATTGCCTGGTCTCGCCATTTGTAGTTTCTAAAATCGCTATGAGTGAAAAATAGAAGTCTCTATAAGAGAGTCGTGGACCTCAGATATCTATGCATGGACCTCTATAATTGAGACTGCTACTTTTCTGTAACTTTATAAGAGACAGTCGAGCATGTATGAACACCTGCAGCTGCTATTTATGACTCACTGTTAAGTTCAAAGGAATTTAACAATGTGTCATAAATAGTAGCTGCAGGTGTTCATACATGCTCGACTGTCTCTTATAGAGTTACAGATAAGTAGCAGTATAAATAAAGATTATTAAAATAATCAAAGAGAACTCTAGGTTTTTTTGAAATTATATTTCAAATTTTACCCCTATTCCTAGAACATTTGTTTGTATTTTATAAATACGTATTTCGACTACAATGTAGTCATCATCAGTATGAATTAGCTAATCGTAACTATCTCTGGGATATGGATTCAGAGATATGTTGCTTGTTGCTAATTTGGTGCCTGTGTCACAATGATATTAAAAAATTCTGCTCTTTTATACGATTTGGCTGAGGGTATAATCTGACTTGAGGATTATTTAAGTTGCCCGACTACTGGATTAGGTGTGTGGAAAGCCCCACCTATTTATTGGCGGTATTCTTCAGGTATTGGATTTTTATTGTTGACACAGGCACCAAATTAGCAACAAGCAACATATCTCTGAATCCATATCCCAGAGATAGTTACGATTAGCTAATTCATACTGATGATGACTACATTGTAGTCGAAATACGTATTTATAAAATACAAACAAATGTTCTAGGAATAGGGGCAAAATTTGAAATATAATAAGTAGCAGTCTTAATTATAGAGGTCCACGCGCAGATATCTGAGGGTACATCATTTATTAACCTCTATGAGTGAGAAAGGCCACTCCTGTACCTCTATGAGGTAGGAACTCGGGTTAGTGAGAAATTTATTTCTCACTAACCCGTATTTATATAATATACACGGATTGTATTTTAAACCAATTTATATAGGGATTATTAACATTGCAGAGTTGGAGAATAATTATAAGATTTTATATTAAGTAGAAAAAAAACAATTTATATAAAACGGGTTTACAGCCGTATTTAAAACCATGTAAATAAGTATTAGAACATTAACAGCATCAGAATCTTGTCAGTCAGTATCATAGACTTTTTATAATGTATGTTAATATATGCTCAACAGTAATTCAGCAATTAAAATTAAATTGATAAATTACTAACGTCAAGCTTGATTAAATACCCCCCCCCCCCTCGGCTCTTCTTTGACACATATTGATTGTGTTAAGAACAACAAGTCCTTTGTAAACTAAGTAAGTCAAGATTACTTCTGAGAATATAAGTTCAGCGTGTTTCTCTCAGGACACACTTTCTAACTTGTCTGCAGTGTTCCTAAATCGGGGATCTTCATCTTATTTAGTAATAATAATAATACATAAGAGGGGTACTGCAAATGGGTCCCTAGCACCTAGACCAAGGAGTTCTCTGTGCCCTCCTTGAGAACAACCTGTCACCCGAAGACGAGACATCTCCGGGTAAGAGGTGCTATTTTAAGCAGATGGAGCTGTAGGATTCTGTTGAGGCCAGACGCCGCACAGAAAGCCCACAGCTTCTCCGCCGAGATTGCTCCTAGGATTGATGGATCCAGGGTTTCGGACCCAAACATTCTATGTTTGACACCCTGCAGGTTTCTGCAGGTGCAAATGGCATGTATGGAGGTTTCATCGTCCTCCATACAGGCCCTACAAGTAGGATCATCAGAAATCCCCAAGTTATGAAGGTGGTAGTTCAATCGACAATGTCATGTGAAGAGCCCCACCACCCTTCTCAACTGTATTCTATTGAGTTTCAACCAAGCACAGTCGAATGGCCTAGCTGTGGTTATGCACAGCTTGGCCTGTCGTATGCCCTGCGCAAAGTCTTAGTAATCGAGATTGGTTTGTCGTAGCCACTCCTTGATTCGGAATAATTTAGTAGATTTAATAATATGAAATAACATCATGTATCGAGTATAAATAAAAATTTTGTATTCTGATACGTAATATTCAACTTGAATACAAAAATTTAAAAATACGACAATCCCAAAAATAAATCACCTAAATTGTCCAGTAGGCTTTATTAAATCCACTAAATTTAGGGGAAATGCTCCAATTTAGTAGCATTTACTAAGCAAAATAACGTCAATCTAAGTTGCTTATCTGTCAAATATCCTGGAAAAAATTGATTATTTTAAACATGACTATTATCACGTTCGGAAGTTGTCTCCTCGCCCCTCTTTTTGCAAACATATTTTATGGATAGCTCCTTATTTATATGAATGTTACTTACTTTTTTTGAAGATTTTCACAAATTTTTAATAATTCTAATTGTAAAGGTGTTAATAAACCTTCAACTTGTTGTAAACTTTCTTTATCTTCTGGCAATGGTGTCAATTTGAGTAAAATTTTATTATATTCAAAATATAAAAAGCAATGCCAAATTGGCCCTAATAATAATTTTGGTAAATAATACTTTACAGCTTCTTTAAAACCATGCCCAGCTGATTGTAAGGCATCACAAACCTATAAAATGTGATTACAAATAAATATATGATTATGCAATAAATTTTATACCACCAAAAAATGGTACGCATTTATGTTTTTTTTAAATTGGAACCTAATATTTTTTTCCCTAACTAATAGTTTATCAATTATTAAGCGTTACAGTAAAGTCTCACTAATCCGGCATTTCAATAGTTCGGCACGTCCAATAATCCGACACAAACGTTCGTCAACACCATTTTTTTTAATGCAATTATATAAACTGCATATTTCAAAGAATATTTATAAAATGATCGTCAACAGGTTTTAAATTTTTGAGGGAGAATAACTATACATAATTGAGCTTTTCAATTCACCAAAAGAAAAATTTGTATCTACTATCAAGCCTCATGCATGAACGTCCTTAAGATAACCATGTTTTGTCTAAGATTGTATGCGTATCATTTTTGGTGGACCAGCCATATTTATTATTACTTACTTCTGGTTTCATTAAAAGTCTATTAAGAGCATCTCGCGAACTATTTGCTACAATATCGTTTGCATATTTGCTATATACATCGAATTCAGCTGCTTCAGCTAATTCTGTAAATAAATAAATAAATTATTATAGATTTCGTTTATTAAGGTATTTCGAAACTCTTATTAGGTTGCCAAGAACTTAACGAAATTCACAATATTAGTAAAATGAATCCTCTGTAATCAGCTGAATTTTTTTGAGAATTTATCACAATGGCGTTTTTGAGAAAATCGTTATGTAAGTTGGAGAAATTTAACATGCATCTTCATAAACATGGTGAAATAAAATGCACGATTCCGACTGTTTTTACTTCGAACTCTCTCAATATAGTCACGGTTGTTCTGAAATTCAACACATACCTGACTCAATTCCTTAGAAATATTTTTCCTTAAAACTTTGGGAGAATGACTATCGGGTTGTTAAGTTTTTTGATAAAATATGCGTAAAAAAGTGCATTTTTTTCATGTCCGCAACAGAAGGTTATTTTTTATGATTCATGAGTACCGGCGCGCTGTTTGAAATTATATACTAGTATATGTATGATGACTAGTATATATATGATATGTTATGTGACGAATGGGAACACTGACGACAACGGACAGCTGTTTCAACAACGCGCAGGAGTACCAACATGTTTTTTTTACACATATAATTTTTTATATAGTTCTTTTCGCGCGGGTACCCGATCAGCTGATATAGTTTGGAAATACCTTAAATAGCCACATTTGAATGATGAATGGATTTTTCATAAGGAATATGGAACTTTACTGAAGAATCACAGTTTTATAAGGTTAATAAGGCATAATAGTCCATACCGGAGAAAATTCAATGCGTGATCACCGTGTTTAAAGATTCGGGCTCTTCAAAAAATTTCCGGTCCTAAGAAGGATGCTTTTGCACCTCTATTCGCTACTCGAATATTAAACAGTGACAAAGATATTCCCTGCAGTTTCTTTTCAAAAATATGCATTCAATTTTTACTGTTTATAGCATTTCAACAGATTTGATACATACCTTCAAAACAACTGCCAATATACGGCAATTGTTGTTCTTCGGACATTTCTATAACATCCTCCAAACTTCCTAATAATGTTACAGTTAATTCATAAATATCCATTATATTTGAAAATAATGCATCGAGATCCTGAAAAATGAGAGAAAAAAAAGTTTGAATATTTTTTATTTATTGCATTGCATTTTTTAAGGATATACGAGCACTGGAGCTTCAATGTAGTTGAAGCGCATAGAAATCAATTATAAAAGTTTCAGGGGGGAAGGGGGTTATGGGGATCTTGAATTAATTATTTAATGCTAAAGTTCGAGTTTTAATACATTGCTCTTATGGGGAAACCCATATTTTGATAATTATCACTTGGAATAAAATAAGATGAATAAAAAAAAACTACGCAATAGAAAATAGAAATATTAATAAAGAGATTGGCCCAGTAAAATTCCGGTATGACGGGCCTAAAAAAAATATATTTAAGAAAACAACTGAGATTTTGGGTAAATTTTATTTCTGTCGGCGAAAGTTTAATTACCCGAAATTTCAGGTTTTTTCTTAAATATATATTTTTTAGGCCCGGTATTTAAATTTTAACTTACGACAAAAAATAATAAACATTATTGTGGACTTTTATGAATGTACTATATAAGATTTTGAAGAATTTTATAAATGGACTATACATCAGTGCTCGTACATCCTTAATGCAATTTAATTGCATCTTTAATTTTTTAGATAAAATTTTACACATTTAAAGAAGTGAACAATTCGTCTAAGCCCATTTTATATCGTTTTAGACATAAAAACAACAATCTGCGAAAAAATTAGCAGTTAACCGAATTAATGCATACACCTTATAATCCGGTCAATTTAGATGAAAAAGAAGTGGTAAGTAGAGCATCTTTTAATCGATATACCTCAGAAATGATGATTCTTAGAGGAAAAAATGTAAGGGAAATTTTTTTAGATAATTGAATGATCTACAATTTTTGTCTGACCTATTTTTATTATAACACTTACCGTTTGCCAGAAAAATGCAAAAACCGATAATTTTGACCTTTGACCTCGAATAAAATTTTATCCCAACTCAAAGTGAACATTTTCTTTAACCAATAGATAGATAGATGCATCTTGGGGTCTAAAATGTATTGCACTTCGACCTTACGGTCGAGTGTGTGAGTGAGTGTTTGTAAGTACATTAGTGGGGAATGCATGTACGTTTGTCTGTCGTAACCCAGTGCCAGCCAGTCGACTGCTTCCCCCTCTGTCCCTCCTGCGTCTCTGGTTCACCATTCGCTGCTGACTCTCCCACTTCTCTGCTTACCGCTATTGCGCGCCTCTGATTGGTTACATATTTTAATTAATAACTAATTACCTGTACATCAGGTTAAAAAACGGTAGAGGTCTTTTCGTCTCAGAATTTTATTCTCTATCAATCCCCTGCAGAACTTTCTGGACACCCGGTATATACATATATATATAAACTCAAACAAATTGTAACCGCCCTCAAAAAATAAAAATTCCTACGTCTGATGTTATTTGTCGACGTTCTCCTCAACTAGTAAATCTCTAGTTGTGTTATTCGTTAGAGTCAGTTAATCGTTAAAATTAGAATTACCTTAGGATCTGTAACTAATTTAGCAATTTCTTCTCTAAATACTTTAATAATCATGTGTAAGTCACGTAAATATTGCTTTTCCTCATGAATTAAATCTTTAACCATTTCTTCATAAGTGAGTGACGTTCGTGGTGTAATTGGTTCTCCCTGTAATAATGAACTCGCCATTGTACTTGGACCTTCATCTTGATAAAACATATCCATTAGCACCTGTATTAACAAAAGAAATTTAATGAAAATAAAAATTATACATTTAAAAAAAATATTACTTTCAACATAAATCTAACAAAATTTAATATTAAATAAATATATTGATTATAAAGTGATTCAAAATTTATAGTTTCAAGCATTATTATTTTTATTTGAACATACACTGAAAGTCATAGAAAATGAGACAAATAACATCGTCGGTTAAATATACAACTTTTCGTTTCTTTTTTTAACAGGATGTTTGAGAGATACAATCGGAGGAAAAAGTCTTGAAAATTAAAAATTTGTGAATATCTACGTTTTGTAGCATAACAAATAGTGTCAATACTAAAATAGTTATGTATTATTTAAAATAAAATAGGAAATTTTACCAGTAACGTTGAATTAAATAAGAAATAATATAAACAAATTTTAACTAACTTTTGGCAGTGAATGTACCTTTAATTTAAATCAACAAAAAGATATATCCTTTTTCTTTCTGTACCATATACGTATTAGTGACAAAGGCAGATTTTTTTAAATTGCTATTGAGAATGTTTTTCTCAACAACCGTTTCGTGAATGTTAATGAAATTGTGCAAAATTGTTTCTATGTTCAAGTTTTTAATGGCAATTGAAATGAATTTAATCTAACGGGTGATTCATTTGGAGGTACTTTTTTGTCTATGGATTTTTTGACAGATGAAGCGTGAGTCGTGTTAACCTATCATGGTATTTTTGATCAGTATAGTTTGACATTTCATCATGGAAAGACTTACTTCGTCACCGATTCAGTCTTTGGGCTCTTGAAAAGCTTGAAGAAAATCCACTGATTTCGACAAAAATTTTGTTTAGTGATGAGGCACATTTCTGGCCTAACGAATATGTCAACAAAAAAAATTGCCGTATTTGGTCTGAAGAGCAACCTGAAGAGATTCAAGAGCTGCCATTACATCCAGACAAAACAACGGTTTGGTGTGGTTTATTTTTGGGGCTATGTAAAGTCCAAAGTCTATATGGATAAGCCGCCTACGATTGAGCAACTGGAAGCCAACATTACTCGCGTTATTCGCCAAATACCACTCGAAATGCTCGGACGCGTCATCGAAAATTGGAACTGCAGAATGGACCATGTTAACCGCAGTTACAGACAACATTTGAAAGAAATAATCTTTAAAAAATAAATGTAAAGAATGGTTTTTTTGTATGATAATAAAGATAACCCGATAAATTTGTTTTTTTAAATATTTTTTTTTAGTTTTGAAGAAAGTACTTCCAAATAAATCACTCATTATTAAGTGAACAAATTTCCATAAGAACACATTGGAAATTATATATTTTTTTAATTGCAATAACTTTTAAACGGCTTAGTAAATCGTTTTGAAATTTTCTCAGTAGCTTTACCATTAAGTTAGGAATATTCTACTAAATGTAGTTTCGTTCGTTTCGTAGCATTTTGACATACCTCGCAAACTTCCCTAAAATCGAACATAATCTTTCAAATTAAATGGTACTCTAACAAGTTGGTACACTTTATAGAGGTTACCTCTTGCTGAATTAAATTTCCTTTACCAATTTATGGTTTAAACCTTTTATTAATTATATCAATTCTTAATGATGTAGTTTTTTAAACAATGAAGAATCAATTCTCCAAAATTAAAAAGAGATCCTGTCGAATGAGTACAAAATTTTTCAATTGAAAATAGTGAAAACGCGGAACGTAGCCAGTTTGATACAAGAAACTTGGCAAAGTTGCTGACGTCACAATTACGGATATAAATAGATGGGGAAATTATGACAAAGACTGTGATAGCCGTGTCTTACATAAATTACTCACTATTCAAATAGTTGTGACATGACATTTTATTAAACATATTGTAAACCCTTTTTAAATTTTTTGTTACTTTTTTTACCACATTCAAATAAGGATTCAACCTTGTAATTAAAGTAACGGCTCACACAATACGAAACCTATCGTATGACAAGTACTACTTATTCGATCGGCAATGGATGTAGCTACTTAATATTTTACTTAACGTAACACAAACGACACACACTGGGGCTATCCATAAACCACGTAACATTTAAAATAGGTGTGAGGGGGATTCTATTATGTTATGTGATGTTACTTGAAGGGAAGATAGATACAACTTCGTGTTACGTGACACAGATAATATCTAAGATAAATTAATTAAAGAAACGTACAATAAAACTGACGTAGTTCAAAGCCTGACGAAATTTGATTGATTGTTAAATTTAATTCATGTGAGTAACAAAAGGTGGGAAGAGGTGGTTAAGCGCTTGATACGTTGTGATTAGCAGCGCTGCTTTGTTAAACAGAACTGCAGCTACGTATGAGTCTAGCGCTCGACTACCCCTTCTTCTCCCAAGAAATATTTAACAATCAATCTCATTTCGTCAGGCTTTGAGCCACATCAGTTTTATTGTCCGTTTTTTTAAATTAATTTTTAATTCACGTGGAAGTTTTATTATAAATTATTCTTATTTATTTATTTCTTATTAATTTTAATACTGAATAAAACTTTAAACATATTGGATCAATAGAAAAGTTTTTTTTAAAAACTGTACATCAAAATGACACCTACTTTTCTGTTTAAAAAAAATATAAAACGTTAAGTTTACATAAGTTTAAACAATTTTAACAAAAAAATCAACATAATAATATTTCAATTATATTTGTATGTAGATGTTTTCTCATTTTGTATGTTGTCTCATTTTCTTTGTCGTTTAGTATATCAAATATTTTGTATAATTATGATAGCTTTATGTCCACGAACATAGAAGTAGGCTCAGGTTCTAGAACACACACTTTTAATACATGATATTAACAGATAGTGAAATTAGCTACAGTGATTTGTATTGACAAAAAAAGATCTCGAAAGCATTTTTCTTAGAAGCTCCTCTTCCAAGTTGACTTTGTCAATAATTCTGAAGCTGTGGTATCCTTTTCATGTATTGATAATACTAGCCAGCATCTAGTACCGTGAACATAATATAGACCAAGGAGCCAAGGGCAAAAATTTGTATCATAGTTTGGAAATGATCATTATTTACGAAAGTCTTGTGTTCAAGGAAATAATATTTTATATAACTGTATCTGTCGGATTGAAATTAGAAAAAACGTTTTCCATATAATTAGGCGTTCTTTCACTTTCTTTCAACAAAGATTATGCGAAAATAAATCTAAATTTTGAGTGACAGATAATTCTGCCATAATGGTCAAAAATAATACTCCATTCATGTCACTTGCAGAATTAAAACTAAGAAAAATTCGCTTTTTTGAATAAATAAAAAAAAAATTGTGATCGAAAGTTTTCGTTGCAGCTAAAATCAGTAATTTGTAAATTTAGTAGTTTTTGTCGAGTAGACTGTCCCAAATAAAATTTCAAAAACCTTGAATTCTCTTTGATTATTTTTAATAATCTTTAAGATCTATCTACATAAGTCTGTGGTGTGTCAGTGCAGTGATAGTTCAGTATCCGTGCTATCCGCGTTTCCCCACATATCAGTGCCGTGTCAGTTCTATACTATGATTGCCCTAACTTTAGACGAAGAAGACGAATTTCAACGAAATAAAAAAATGGATTGGTCCATGGAAGAAAAGAGAAAGTGGAGGACAGTTTGCCAATTTGTATAAGGCGTTGATTGATGATAATGAAAAAAAAGTCATGTCCGTGAAATTCTAAAAATATCGTTGGCAACGAATTTAAAAAACACGAAAGGAATACTGAGGCAGCACTGACAACATCAGTGATGTTAGATATTGGCCAAAGAAACCTGGTACAGATGTCGCTAAAAGCTGGTATTTGTTGCCAGAAGTTGGTATCTGGATTAAAAATTTATGAGTATTAGCTGCAAAATGATCGATGTTAAAAGTTGGTATTCTAGCGTACCAGAACAATTTTTTACTTGGTTTAAGACCCTGAAAAATGGTATGTATAACAAGAAATTGGTATGTCTAACATTACTGAACAACAGTAATAATGAACTTCGTCGCACGTGTTTGATCCCCTCCATTCAATTCCATAAAAGATACTATTTTTCACTACGGAAGCACGGAACTGACACGCCACAGACCTGTGTAGATAGACCTTTATATTATCCCAAATTAATTTAATGACGATTTGACTATTTCGTCAAATAATATCGTTAAAAAATAAAATCGACTTAACACTCCTATCAATAATTTCTATACGAACATTTTCCTTTTAAAATCGACGACAATCATATTTAATTAGGTAACTGGTTTAGTAAAGAAATTATTAATAGAAATGTTTCATTATAAAATTATTTGTTTGTTTTTTAAATCCGTTCTATTTTAGTCTAAAATTTCATTGGTTAATGAAAGAATTCCAAATTATATAGAAACTTTGATTTTCCTCATTTTCTGGCTAAACGCTATCGAAAATTAACACAACATTCTAGGAAAAATATTGTTTTTGTAGGTATTTTAACATGCATAGAAATACGTCTCGCAAGTGGATACAGCATTTTTTGACCTGGGCTCTTGGTTTCTAAATCTTGAAGGAGTTTCAGTCTTTAATTAGAAAACTAATAAAGAATTTTATATGATGTGATGTAATGCTCAATTTGAATGAGTTCATTATCGACATCAATTTGTTGGTTTTTGTTTTTTGTTAATGATAAAAATTTTGTTACTTTTTTTACTAGGCCAGTGACCAGGTACACTTTACCTGACAAAATACCATGTAGTCTAGTCAACAAGTTAAAAAACGTGTTAATTCTTGCTACTGCAAATTAAAATACAAAATGCAAATTAAATGAGCAAAAATTTCAAACCCGCACAAAAGTTATAAAGAATAAAAGATTCCAAAGAAAAGGGCTGCACTTTTTTGAAAATTACTCAAAAACTATTGGTGCTAGAGAAATTTTACAAACAGATTCTTAAAGAGGAGGAAATTTCCGAAAAAATGCCGACTCCCGGAACTTGACCTCTATTGTTAATACTTTTTATTTAATGTTGGAAATAGGGTTCCGCGCGTTCCAAATATAGTTTGTTGAGCAAGATTATGATTTTTTTTTAAATTAACGGCACTGCACTCGTGGCGCGGAACCCTAAAAAATATTAACAATAGAGGTTAAGTTTTGGGAGTCGACATTCTTTTCGATAATTTCCTCCTCTTTACGAATCTGTTTGTAAAATTTTTCTAGCACCAATAGTTTTTAACTTTTGCAATTGTTTATGTGCGGGTTTGAAATTTTTGCACATTTTTTTAGACCTCATAACGAGTTCAACGAGCTATCGCACGTATTTTAATTCGTAGTAGTGAGAATTAACACGTTTTTTAACTTGTTGACTAGACTAATGCAGTTTTGGAGTTTGAGTATGTTATATACACTAGCTACAGTATACATCTCTTTTTAATTTATTGAATTAAAAAGAGATGTACACACGATTACACTAAAATGTCATCAATATGGCGTCCAGAGGCTACAGTATACATCAATGTACACTACCGTTCATAAATATTGAACCAGTAACCGTATATGTTAATAATAATAAGAAAGAGGGGTACCGCATACGGGTCCCTAGCACGACCCAAGGGGTCCTCTGTGTCCAAAGGTTTGGTAACGTCGCTTCTCAGTCTGTTTGGTGTTTCCACCGGTTAACTGTATATGTTACTAAATATCTGTATAATATTACATACAGTAATTCTTAGAATGTTTCAGCTGGTTCAATTTTTATGAACGGGAATGTACATCTCTTTTAATTTCAATACATTAAAAAGAGGTGTATACTGTGGCCAGTCGACGCCATATTGATCACAAATTAGTGTTAATTCCAATTGATGAATATTGTACATTGATGCATACTGTAGCCAGTTGACGCTTTATTGGTGAGAAATTAGGGTTAATCAAGTGTACCTAAAAATCTAACGCGCACTTCGATACGTAGTCTTTTGTGTCCTTTTTTTTGGATTTTGCTCAAAAACTCTTTACTGTTGCGTTCTACGCAAAAAGTAAGTATCATTTTTTGTAGGGCTTAAAATTTGCTACAATTTATTCCCATAACATGTTTTTCTAAACCTTCTACTTACTGAAATATTGAGCTTCAAATCACAAAAATGTTTCAAATGAAGCCTATGCAACAAAGAGTTGTTATTCCAAATTAGAAATCGAAATTAAGAAAGAACTACGGTTCAGATTTTCTCGAAAAAGTTTGCATCGATACTTTGATAATTATCAATATTTAACAGAAAAGAAAATTTCCAATAGTTAGCTACAAACATGCTTCCCTAACACATTAAGAATGTTCCAGCATGAAACGACTTTTCGACAGATCTTGCTCATTTTTCACAGGCTAAAAATAACGTTTTCTAATAAATTCCGAAGTTTCAGAATTTTTGACCGTTTAGAACGCGAGATAATTAATAATAAAGTAATCATTCTCTCTCACTCTCTCTCATTAGAAGCATGTAAAACTTCATGCCCGCCCAACTATTATCTTTTGTATTAAAAAAAATACTCGACAGAATTTAAAAAAAAACTAGGATAGTAGAGATAAATATTTACTAATTAAATTTTTTTTTTAAATCGCGTTTTACCGTTTTGTTTTCAAAATACAAAAGTTTAAAATTATTTAATTACTTTTATTTGTATATATGAATAGTGAATTTATCTATGTGTTATGTGTGTGTATACATATATTTGTTCTATAATAAAAGTAAACCGGTTTTTTGTTCTTTTTATATGAGACAGTGCAGGAACCTCGTTAAATAATAAATTGTAGCTAATTATATGCTCTAAAAAAGTAATAAAATTATTTGTATTGTAGAACGCACTAGTAAATAGTTTTGAGCATACACACCGACGTGCCGACACACACCGAATTTTAAAACTTGGATTTATAAGGAGGGTCTGGATGCATACAACATACTCAAAATCAAGAACTACATGTTCTTTTGTCAGACAACCTTCCTTTTTCACGACCTCGTCACTGGCCTGTACAATCTTTATAAATACAAAGTGCTCTATATATTAATAAGGGTACGTATATAAAATGTACAATCCCGTTCAAAAAAAATCGACATTTAAAGAAAAACTGTGATCGTTTTTTTGAACGCGCCTGTACTTAGGAAACCCCTAAGAATTTTTTTTACTGAAATGCACGCAGTGTAACAAGATAATTGTGTTCATGAATTATTACAACATAAATAAAAAGTAGATTTTGATAATACCCCAATCAAATACGAATTCAACCTCGGAATGAAAATAAACAAGCTGACTTTTTGCATAAACTTTTGTTTTAAAATTCTATAAATTGTTAAAATAGTCTTGTCCATTTTAATTAAATATTGATAAGAAAAAATTAATTCGTCAACCAGGAATCGAACCTCGGCCCTCTGTTTATCTAGTCCAGCGTGCTTACCGCTACACCAAAGACGACTCTGACGTAAGAGCCAACTTGATCATACCATTGACAGTGATATCTACAATAGTTTTTGAGATATTTGCAAAAAAAAAACCTTTTTTTTTACTAAATTGTTTATAACTTTTGCTTTTTTTTTATGCGGGACTTCAACTTATTCAAAAACTTTCTAAATGCAATTACGAATCGAATGACACCTTGGTCATAATTTTCTGAGAAGGCGAAGAGGAATTCGAAAAAAAGGCACATGTTAACTAGTCTAATAGAAAACGAAATATTTGCAAAAATGCTATTTTCATTGACTTTTGACATTTTTAATATTTAGACTCGCGAGCGTGATCTGAGAATACAATGTCAAAACAAAGGTTTATGCTAAAATTCATTTTGATCAATTACATTCCGCTGTTGACCTTTTATTTCATCCAATGTCGTTTGATTAGGTTATAATAAAAGTATAGAAGAAGTCTAAAAGATGACATAGACTAAAATAATAATACTAGTACAATTATTTGTTTTAAAAGCAAATAAAAAGCAAACTCGCTAGCAACATAAAGAAAAATTTAGGTAACAAGGGCAACAAAACTGATTTTATTAACGTGAATACATTTTATTGTCAATAATTTTTTTTTTAAATAAGTATTCAACGTTTAGTGTAATACTTAAAAAAAATTATTTTTACTTCAGTTATTTCGAAGTTTTTTGTAATTTTGTAAACCATGTAGTCGAAAGACTTGGATATAAATAAGTATTCAATCAACGCTTAATGTTGATACATATTTGATTATTTAAAAAAAAAAGAAGTTATATATATATATTTATTTGTAATTATGTAAATGAACATTTACGTCAATAAAATCTTGTTCTCAAAACATTACGAACAGAAATACACTCATTTTTGTTTTTTGATTTGTTTACGTACCACCTGATTTAGTATTTTTGAATAATTTGTTTCAAAAGATTGCATGAAAAAGCATAAAGCAGAATTAAAATAACATTTTTAAAAGCACCTATTTAAAAGCTTGTGAACGATATAAATGATTAGTAAATATTACGCCGTATCTGCTACCACGAATAGTGTGGCTCATAAACACTTTTAATGCTGATGTCATTCGTTTGTAAGCTAGTAAAGGAAACTGCAATAACTCAGCATTGAAAGTGTTAAATTTTATACCACGTTAAATACGCCTATCGAATAGCATTTATCTAGATGTTAAATTGGGAAGTTTGACGTGCTAAGGATTCAAAGAATTATTGAATAATGTTTTTTTTACCTCTATATATTCGCTCCGAGTGCAACCGCACTCAGCGCTATGCGTGGTAAAAAAAATAACCTTATGATCAATGACAGTGTATTATAATAACCATAGGCGTTAAACAAAAATAATTAATTGAATTAAATAAACAACATATAAAAGCAAAATTAACTGTAACTTTTTGTTAAACGCCTGTGGTTTTTAATAAACTGTCATTGGCGCGAAGTACGGTTGCGCTCGGAGCGAATAGACTACAACATAGTATGTGACATAGAGGTGATGTGTACAATGGTCGAAACCGATTTACTAGCTCTTTACGTTTTGGGGTTTCTTGATGCCTAAGGGGATAAAAATTCAAAAGAGTGAGAACTGACAAGTCTTTAGTAAAAGAAGTGCCTGTTCCGGTTTGACAATTTCGATCACAATTTTACATCCTTTTTCCATTCTTGAAATATTCGGCTAGAGAATTCTTTTATATACAGACTTTCAATATTTTACATCACACAAGAGAAGGAGGCTTGTGTGTGTCCGAGGGGATAAACCGCTCACATCAGATTTCGAAACTATATCTTTCCGATCAAAAATATCTCAAAAATATAAGGCCTGGGAAGTTAAAGTTTTGTATGGAATTAAATCTTATCTCAAAGAGGTGGTGTGTAATGAGTTATAATTTAAACACGATATATTCTAAAAAAATAAAGCTATTCCTTGTTAACTTTCAAAAGAAAAATCAATCTTAGTCATAAGTAGGCTCTGATTCAGTATTTCGAAGGATACCGTTTGTTCCTTTTGTAGATTTAGTCCGTTAATTTTTAATATTAAACTCTTGTGTAATCAATTGCAGTATTTTTTCCAACTCCACTCGTAAAAAAATGGTGGGTTTTGGTTACCATGAATAAAATTTATTTTGTAACAATCAAATCCTAAGACCCTATTCCAGAAATTAAGCCTAAAATATAGACGATTTTTAAAGCTTAATTATAATACAATTGGTATGATAACAGTTCGTAAAATGACGCTAAAATCTAACGAATGATGTAACTAGTATGTTAGGATTGAAACAAATCGTAACCACGTTAGCGTGAAAGTAGATACGGCATTAATAATAATTGTAATTATAACAATAATTAATATAATACAAATAACATTTACTATTTTTACGCAAAGCGTAAAACTAATGTTAACACCATTAACATTAATACTATTTAAGTTAACAACGATATTAAAGATTATTTCAGTAATAAATAGTTAAAATAAAATTGCATCTAAATTATAATGTTATTTAGTACCAAACTTACTTCATGGAGGAGAATTAACAAAGGGATGAAACAAAACACATTTTAATACTTCTTTAAGCATTTTAAATAGATATCAATTATCCTTATTCCTCGGAAGGTTTGGGAAAAAAACACCAGAGGCAGCACCAGTTGGGAGGACAAACTTTATGATATTGCTATCAAAGTAATGGTCTAAGAGCTGGCTACATAAAAGTGAACTGATCGAACATAGTCGTGATTTTTTCTCATAAGTTTCCAATGATATCGTCAAAGCAAGAGCTGCCTTTTGCAGAAGTCTCATTGAAGATGGAGAGTGTGGGTGTAGAAAAAAAAAACGATCGAACAAAGTCCTGTTGCCTAACTTAACGAAGTTCTACTGTATATATTTTTGTAAAAAAACGAAAGAACGAAGTCCTGTTGCCTAACTTAACGAAGTTCTACTGTATATATTTTTGTAAAGAATATTTTCCACTTTTAAGAAACGCTACAGTTTATTTTTTAAATAAACATTAAAAAAAAAATTGGTTACGCAGGAGCTGCTTCAACTTAGCGAATTTCCTTAGAATACATAAATCACTATAGCGGTCACAATTTTAGTTTGATCAAAATGAAATGTCGTATATATGATTTTAGTATTTGCAAGGTCAATTTTATTA
The DNA here is from genome assembly GCA_963920215.1 of Nineta flava. Lineage (NCBI taxonomy): Eukaryota > Metazoa > Arthropoda > Insecta > Neuroptera > Chrysopidae > Nineta > Nineta flava. Next base: position 22,436,300 of record OY986043.1, on the reverse strand, counting down.
ATAAATGGCATACGTCAAGGGGAAAAGGGGGGGGGGGGGTCTTAAAGAAAGAAGAAAACACAAAATATAAAATATCTCTCTTAATATTAGAACAATCGAAAAATGCGTAAGGAATAAAGTTTTAAAAAATCATGTTTGCTACAATTCATCACCTTATCATTTTTGCTCAAACTCTAATGTGAACGGAGATATTTAGGAATTTATTTTTCAATCTTAAACCGTCAATATTTCTGTAAATATTAGTGGAACAGAAAAAATGATAAGAAACAAAATTACAGTAAAACTTCGTACCTACAACTTTACTTCTTATAAACTTTTCGAATATTAAAGGAGATATGTCAAATTTTGGTTTCACCCCTTCCTCTAAACCTCCTTTCTCCTTGTCCGATTTTACCCATTAATGAACTTGATCTTTTGAATACCAACAGTGCCTCAAATACCCAATTTTATTCTCAGATATACATTATATATATATTTTGGAAAGCTTTGCCAATCAGAATCAATGTTAAATATTATTTACTATAATAATTGCACAATGCTTCATAAAGAAATAAAAAAAGTGGGGGTACTCTGTAGTGTGCGTAATGAATAATAATATTATAAATTAAGTAAGCATCACTAAATCCCCACTCTTAAATGACATCAAACAAACATCCATTTACATCATACCACAAGCAGCCAATGTTTGTAAGTATGTGTATGTATGTATGTTTTTTTATAGTAAATATTTTATTTATTTAACATTGATTTTCTTTTAGAAATGATTTTGAAAAAATACTATATATATATATATATATATATATAAATTTTAGAGACGGTGACTTTCGACATCTACTAGGTAAGATCGATGGACATTTGAAGAAATTTTGACTTTGGTACGAGACCAATCCTACCAATTCCTTTCAGGAAATTCGCTAAAATGTTAAATACGAATTCGTTACAGAACAATATTCGCAGGAGCTCGTATATAATACACTTGATTCTTTTATGTACATATCAAAGCATTTATCCATAGATAAATGCGCTTGTAAACACAATATTCAGAGAGACCCTATTTTTTTACTAGTTCAGAAGAACGAGTAATCAATTTTTCTTTCTTAAAACAGCGGTTACCAAACTAGGGTGAATTTGGTACCATTGGATAGCTTCTTTAAAAATAATGAATGCGTATTTTTTCGTTTTTCCTTCCAAAGTGTTTTTGTCGAGTTATTTGACCGTGCTCAGACTTTTTGGAAACTATAAATAAATATTATATTTCATTTATAAATATTAAATTCACATATTGTTCTATTTTGATTGGTTCTAAGATTTCCTAGTACTGGACTTGTAACGAAGCGATTTTAATGTTATTATTGTTTGAGACAACAAACTGTTTATTTACTCGTAAATGTCTACGAAATTTTCATTTATTGAACACCAAACAAATATTCAACGGCAATATAACTTTACTGAATAAGACATAAACTTTCTTTGTTACTTTTATAATTTCTTACTTAGTGCGTGGAATAATCAGTTGTATTTATCTTCGACTAAAGCGAAAAACGTTTTTCCCCACGCAGATTGCATTAAAAATATCGAAATACTTCAGATAGCTTTTGCGGATCGGTTTATAGATTTTAAGAGAAAATAAAAAATTTTCAATTATTTCAAAATCCAAATGATATCTTTATCAACGACGTTGAAGAAGACTAAATCCAACCACCATTGGATTCGATAGAACATATAATATTAATAAATCCATAAATTTCAATTTAAACTACATTTCTTTACAAATACAATGTAAATTTACTAAGAAACTTTTTCATCCGGTCCCCAGGTTTAAAAAAATTACAATTCGACCCGTTTCTCAAAAAGTTTGGTGACCCTGGTTTAAAACATACATCAAAAGCCAAATGAATTGGACATTGAGTTTGAACATATTATACACGAATATTATTGAAATAATTGGTAAGAAAACCAATTCTCTTTTTTCAACCTATCTCTAAATTAGAATTTTTCCACAGAAGATTTAAAAAAAACCAACAGAGAGCTGCACGGGTATGGGGTACAAATATTTGCATTCTGATATCTAAAATAACGTTTAAAGTCCACTTTTATTATTATCAAAATCATTACATAAAGTAAATAAAAAAATCAACTAAACATTGTGCATTTGCGAATTGCACTTCTGATAGTCGATATAAGCAGGACTGTGTTAATTTTGTGCCTTTTATTATTAACTATTAAGGTAGGACTAAACTTTAGAAAGGCAATTTTAAGCTTATTTTTTAGCGTTTATTTCTCAGCTCCTATAGTAGATATTATAATACAGTTTTTTTTTAAATAATTAAGGTGTCGTGGAAGTAAAGCTGAAAAAAAAGTCGATGTCCCATGGCGGACACTCTATTTCTGGATCTCAACAAACAAAACTCACTTTGGTTTTTCAAAATCGGAGCAGCCAATCCAGAGATAGACTGTCCGCCATTTGAGAAAAAGTCATTTCGAGGAAAACGCGGTTTGTGAAGACCAAATAAATACTGAACACATGCGACAAAAAAAAAAATCTGTGTATAATAAAAACCGTTATTTTGGAGAGAGGGAATGCAAAGCCGTTGAGAATACTACAGCTGCTGAAACACCTGCGGTAACGCTAAGTCGTTATCGCATTAAGCTAGGTCGCGTTCGCCTAATATCGTTTTATACCGCGAAAATCGACGAATTTTTGAAAATCCTCGTGGGAGGTGATTTTTGAAGATTTATTAAAGAATCGAAAAAACAAAAATTTAGATTTTTTGAAAATTGTAAAATTTAGCCCTACCTTAATGAAAAATTAAGTATTATTATAACTAATTTGAAGTATTTTTTTAAATTCTAAAAGATCGTAAAAGAAAACAGTGAAGGTCTGATGAGGATTTAGGGCATTTGACAAGTTAACGTCAAAAACTGTCAAAGTGACCCTCTGCTGCTGATTTTGTATGGGCTTAAATGTTTAATAATTATAAAGAAGGTGCGAAGGGAAACCTCCCATGTTAATGTATAGAACATGTTTGATATAACAAACTACACAAAAACAAAATTTTGATATTCATTGCTAAAAAAGACATTAAAAATTAAAAAAATAATAAATAAATATCGTTCGATTATAATTAATTTATATTTTATTTTTCTAATATTATTTTCATGGTATGAAGTTTGACGCTACTGTAATATCAACATACCGAATTTACAATTAGTACAGCAGAGTCTGACAAGCTGAGAAGTGTGTTTAGATTGATGAATAGGGAATATGCATGCAAATTTTTTTTCATTTCAATTGAAGCATGTTTACTTGACAAATATCAAGGTAAAATTACTTTTTAAATAACTTTAAAAATAAGCGAGATATGAATGATTGAAATTCCCGATTAGACAAAGAGGGTGATAGCCCTCTTGATATGTTATGTGACGTCATATTACACTTTCACCATTTAAAATACACTTAAAACTCCGTTTTTAGTTTTTTTGCAAGAAAGAGACAGATAATAATCTTTAAAAGCTTATAGCTTCCTTGATATTTGTCGGATTTTAATTTCGTTTTTAAATATTATTACAGTATTAATAGTATTTTCATATTCTGAAAATAAATGTGAAAAAAAATTTTCATGCATATTCCTTATTAATGTTTATATATTTTTATCCTACATTCACAATAATTTGAATGTCATGCGAAGTGCACATTTTAAAAACAATGTTGCATGTTTAAATGTTTGTGCATATTCAAATATTAAAAAAAAAACTGTATACGTAATTTTCATGGCGTTTGGTACATGTCACCACTAACGTAATGTCTATATGTAAGTAAATTTTTTTAATTTTCTGATCGCTGTATCAATAATAAAAAATAATTATTCATCTATTTAGTAGATCTCCATTTAAACCAATGTTAAAACTACTAATTTTGTGAACTTTTTTCACGATAACTATATACACAAATGTGTTTAAACTCTGACTTACATTACTGAAGTGTTTATTTCCATCATATATTTGTTTAGAACTTTCTGATTGTCAACAAATTACGTACCCAAATCCCGTTACAAATAAGAAAATCCATTTAAGATATTGCAATTGTGACAGTGAAACGTCCTTTCAACAACAAAAATTGGCACTAACCTCTCGACTAAAACTCTTTTATTACCGGAAACAGGTGAATTATGACATGCTAACCACCGCTTTAGATCGCGGACAATATTGAAGTAACTTGTACTTTTGAAGTTTTAATTTCGCACCAGACACATCGTCTTCTGTTAATTCTATTTTGTAAATGTACTTTTAACGTTACTTTAGTAGCAGAATGGAAATGATTGTAACCCATACCCGTGCTACCCTCTGTTGGTATTTTTCAAAATCTTCCGAGGAAAAAAGGCTACTTAAGTTATTCATATAAATTAAATATTTGTAAATGGGAAATTTTTTTTGTGAAATTGAATCTAAATATCTAGAAATATTTTAATTTTGTCTAAATCTAATAAAAAACTTTTCTAAAACTTTAATTATCTATTTAAAAAAAAAAAAAATCAAAATTTAACAATTACTCATCACCATGAATACAAAAAAAAATTTGCAGAATATATAAATATAAAATGGTTAATACCTTATCAGCACACATGGCAACTTTGATATCTTGACAACTGATTTCAACATGATGTATATTTTTAACATAATTGCCAGCTAGTTTTAAAATATCAGCACTTATATATTCCAGTACTGCGACTAAATAATGTGATACGGTACTATCCACTTTGTAGAGTAGTACTTCCTAGATGCAAACAAACAAAAAAATTATTAGAATACGATCAAAAAATGTTTAGAAGAATATGAAAGGTGTTTAATAGAATATGAATAGAAAGGTTAATCGGACACATGTATAGGTAAAATCGGCAATGTATAGATAAAAATCTGAATTTTTGATATATTATTAATTGCTAACTCATACGAATAAAATAATTTTTTGAAAAAAATCTGACGAAGGGTTTTCATGCAATTAATCATTAAAAATTGGAATTTTAACATTTTGTAAATAGCAAATGTTGATTAAAATTATTAGATTAATTATTCTATAGATTAAAAAGTAAAAAACTTCTACTTTTATAAATTAAATCTCGTATATTACGTTAAAATTATAAAAAAAATAGTCTGTCGAAGAGTTTTGTTAATATCTTAATTAAAAAAGATAAAAAATTCACGAAAATTTTCGTCCGCCATACTTGAATAGATTCAAAAGACGATTATTTATTATTTTTAGTAATTAAATAGTTACATAAATCCGATTACTAGTGATGCTAGATACTATCTAAATTTAAATAATTCATTATAGATTAAAATTTTTAATTTCTGTTAAAAAAATGTGTTTCTGTTTAAGGGGGCAGGTACGACTATCGACAGAAAATGACGTTTTTATTATCAAAATTTTACAGTTGATTTATACCGAATCCATTAGGTTATTGAAAAAAATGTTTAGAATGAAATTTTTTGGTTAACGCATCGTCTCGGTACCCTAGAATATTGATGATGATGAGTGAGTCAGTCACCAAAATGTCGATTTTTAGGTATAATATCTTGGAAACTATTGAAGCTGTTATGTTGAAACTTAGTACGTACCGTCAGATGGTAGGTTTCTTAAGCTTCATAATACAGAGGCCTAAAAACCGTCCCTAATCCTTCATGTAAACATAGTTACGTGACTATGCTAAACTGATTCTTTTTGAATGAATGAATATTAATATAATAAAAACGAATCATTTTTCTTATTGATCAGCAATATGATTAATGTCTAGATTTATACCGACATTAAACAAAATGCCGAATTAAAAAAGTTGACGCCTTCGATATATCTAGAGCACGGTAGTGGGACAGGCCTAGTTTAAGGAGTTTTTGTCTGTGTACGTTACCGTGATATTACTAGCCGAAATATTAGACCATATACAACTAGATGAAAGAAATACCCGACGTTGCCCGGTTTTGAAAAATTCTTATAGAGTGCATCGAAAATTCATGTTAGATAATTATTGTTTTCTAAATTTTCACAGTTCGAAACGTCAATTTTTTTTAAAGTCGGTATTTGCATAGAAACTAGATATTTTGGAACGACCAGGAAACGGCTATAACGGTTTGTAATTTTGAACTTCCGGTAGTTTTACTGGAGTCGTAAGGAAAATTCACCTAGGGTTTTCTCTCATCATTATTTAACAATCTCCTTTAGTTTTTTCCAAACAATTCGGACAAACACACAACATATTTCCCTTTTATATATAGAGATTTATGAAATAATACATTTTTAAACAATTTCTTCTTACCTTTTGCAATAAATGATGAACTTTATCTACTGGAAGGACTGATTTTTTCTTTCCTCGATCTAAAGCTTCTCTCGCATCAGTTAATGCCCATCGATCTATAGGCGTTGGAAAAGTTCTACGAACTCTTTCTTCTACATCCTAAATAAAAGTAAATCGTTAGTCTCATTATTCACTATTTAAAAAAAGGAAATGGCATCGAAAAATTAAAAAAACAATAGACGATGTAATTTGGGAGCTGGTGGCAGAAATTTTTAAGTCATTTGCACGTGTGGCAAAAGTCGTAAATAGTGATATTTAGGTTATAAAAGCCACTAATGTCCACTTCGGCCAAACTATTATCGCTGCATTATTATTAACGGTTTTTGTGAACTTTTTGTGAACAATGAGCCACAAAAGTAGTGTCCATTTTTCAAACTTTTATAGTTGATTTGTACTGTATTCATTCGGTTTTTGGGAATATATTTCGAATAAAAGTTTTTAGTATATCTATAACGAACAACTTTCATTCGAAGCAATTTTTTTTGAAAATCAATGAATAAGACACAAATCAATTATAATATTTTGAAAAATGGATACTGCTTTTGTGGCCATGAGTACATCCATCTATTGTTACTAATGGAGGTGACTAGCATTTACTTCATTTGACATTTAATCCTTAAATGACACACGTCTCTGAAATGACGTATATGCTAAACGGCACGAAATTTTTATCCCAGCTACTTCAAAGATAGGTCACTTCAAGATAATCTTGGGCCTCCGTAAGTGAGTTTTCCAACAAAGATATTTATTCTGAGGGATGAATGGTGAATTTATCAAGAAAAAAATGACTCGGGGTGAGATAGGAAGATCATCATGTTTTATGAAAAACATGATCTTTTGGAAAGAACATTTGAAAATAGTTTGGATAAACACGGGAGAAAAATTCAATTGAAAAATGGGTTATTTTGATATCAATGTTTTGATATGAAAAATCTTACACATCTTGACTGGGGATATAGCATCTGGTTAGCTCTGAAATGCCAGAGGTCTTGGGTTCAATCTCCAACCAAGATGTGTAAGATTTTTCATATCAAAACATTCGATGTCAAAATAAGGCTGCGTTATTAATTGATAAAATATTAAACATAAAAAAGTGCTTCTAAATAATCTGCTCGCATCTGGTTCTTGTTTTAATTTATTGTTATTAATCAGACCCACAAATACATCTCCTCCCTAGAGGTGTAGGTCATTGAATTTACTCTCATTTTAATTGTATTGCGATCAAAAGAGGCAAATTTTCAAAATTAAAAAAAAAACAGCTCTCAATAAATTATTTGCTCTTGTTGTAATTTTTAGTAGCTAGAATATTATAACGTAAACTATTTTCTAAACCAGTGGTTTCCAAAGTGGTTCATATAAACCCCCAAGGGTTAACTCCGATCCTACAAGGGATGCATATTAACGAAAGCAAAATTTGGAGTGCATGAGATTTAGATGAGGGTCAACAAAAGTGGACCACATTTAGTTAGGTCATCGCCAAAATTTAGAAGATGTTAACATCTAACACAGATGTTACCTATGCAAGTGATTATATATTACTTACTAAAGGACGTTCATACATAAGGCTTAATAGTAGATATAAATTTTTTTTTGAGTGAATTGAATAGCTCAATTATTAGTTATCCTACTTGTCAAAGGCCGAGACGAGGGCACTATCTATGATCTGATGCAACAAGCGCTCTCGTACGTGGAGCACTGGTGCATTGACAAAGAACTCTCTGTCAAACCGGAAAAAACGGGCTGTGTACTGTTTACTAGGAGACGAAGAGTTGCTCAACGGATGATCAGCATATCTGGCATTCAAATTACACAAACTGGAACGGTTAAGCATCTGGGAGTCATCCTGGATGCAAAACTGAACTGGAGTGATCATTTGGATTGGAGACTAACCAAGGCAAATAGTGTCTTCTGGATGTGCAGGAGAGCATTTGGACAGTCTTGGGGACTCCAACCTCACATGGTGCACTGGTTATTCACAATGATTGTAAAGCCAATGCTCACATTTGGCTGTGTAGTATGGTGGACAAGAACCTCTCTGGCTGTAGCCAGGAAAAAATTGGATCACCTGCTCAGAGTCGTATGCCTTAGTGTCACTGGAGCCATGCGAACGACCCCTACTGCTGCGCTGGGCGCGCTTCTAGGTATTCCGCCGATTCATTTAATGATTGAGGCGGAGGCCATGACAGCGGCCTATCGACTTAGGAGTTGCAGACAGTGGCACTGTAGGACAAACACAGGTCACGCGAGTATAATGAACAGGTTGGAGACGGTGACTCCACTTGTGGAAATGGCACAGGATTCCACTGTTCCGACTCATCGTTTTGACCGCAAATTTCGGGTAATCGTTCCCTCCCGTGAGGAATGGGATCGAGATGTACCTAACTTTTCACCCCCTCCCGGACCATATCTTTATACGGATGGGTCAAGGGCCGGAGATTTATCTGGTGCGGGGGTTTATGGACCTAGGATAAAGGAATCGATTCCTCTGGGTCAATATGCGACAGTTTTTCAATCGGAAATCTTCGCTATGCTGAGAGGTGCCCAGATTTGTAACACGAAAGGTTACAATGGGGCACATATCAGCATCTTCTCAGATAGCCAGGCAGCACTTCGGGCTCTTGAGGCGTCAAGATTCCAATCGAGGATAGTCTATGAATGCTTCGAGGAGCTGAACCACCTGGCACTGAGTAACACAGTCAGGCTGATCTGGGTACCGGGTCACTCTGGCGTTAAGGGGAATGAAGTAGCGGACTCGTTGGCACGAGAGGGATCATCTCAAGCGCCCCTTTCACCTGAGCCTATCATTCCCATAGCAAGATGCTCCGTAATTTACCAAATCAAGGGGTGGCTTAAACAAGCTCACCTCGACTACTGGGACTTTGCGCAGGGCATGCGACAGGCCAAGTTGTGCATAAACACAGCTAGGCCATTCGACTGTGCTCGGTTGAAACTCAATAGAATGCAGTTGAGAAGGGTGGTGGGGCTTTTGACAGGACACTGTCGATTGAATTACCACCTTCATAACTTGGGGATCTCTGATGATCCCACTTGCAGGGCCTGTATGGAGGACGATGAAACCTCCATACATGTTATATGCACCTGCAGAAGTCTGCAAGGTGTCAGATATAGAATGTTTGGGTCCGAAACTCTGGATCCATCAATCCTGGGAGCAATCCCGGCGGAGAAGTTGTGGGCCTTTTGCGTGGCGTCTGGCCTTGACAGAATCCTATAGCTTCATCTGCTTTAAATAGCACCTCTTATCCGGAGGCGTCTCGCCTTCGGGTGACAGGTTGTTCTCAAGGAGGGCACAGAGGACCCCTTGGTCTAGGTGCTAGGGACCCGAATGCGGTACCCCTCTTTCTTATTATTATTATTATTATTAGTTATCCTCCCTCAAAAATTTAACACCTGTTGGCGATCATTTCGAAGAGTAATTATCGATTAAAAATCAAACTTTTAACACAGCGTCTTATGGAGAATATAATTTTTTTGTACTTCAAATTATAATAACTATATTATTAAAGTAGCCACCATAATAAATAATGTTTATAAATATTCTTTGAAATATGCAGTTTATATCATTGCATTAAAAAAATGGTGTTGAAGGACATTTGAATTAATTATTTAATAAAATTAAAACTTTTTTGTTAGGTTTGTTTGTTTTTGCAGCATATTTTGAAAACTGGCGACCACGCACATTAAATTAATATACACATACACACAAATATACAACATAGTCAAATCAATTTCTAATTTACATTTCTTGATATTTTACAATAAATACTTTTAAAATATTTAGGACAAATAAAAAAAGGTTATAAGATTATTGATATATTTTTCAACTTTTTTCAAAGTCAAAATAAATTTTATTAAAGATAGTAGCAAATGAACGTTCTTAAGGCAATATCCTCAACACTGTCAAAAGTACTCACAACCGGTAAAGGTTAGGCTGAGGCCTAACCGCTCCCAGAAGCGGTAAAGTAGTTAAATTTGAGTTGAAATTGAACTCATAAGATATAGTTCTGCAAATTTGTTTAGTGCAAGTTTACAATATAATTAGACTTTGCATAAATTTGCAGAAGCTAAAAGTGAGGCTAAATGATCAAAAAATTTAACATTCGGAAAAAATGATTATGTATTTAAAAAAAAAGTAATTAACACCGTATACGTGATAGAAGTAAAACTTCTTAAAAATACAACCATATAGTTTATAGTTTCTATGGAAATGACAATTAAAATTGGCATTTCAAAATTGAAACAAAATTTTAATAAAATAAATATAAATTAATGATTTCAAAATAATAAAAAGGCAACAACAAACAGTGTTCCCAAGCGGCCACCCATTCAAGTACTGACTGTGTACAATGTTACTTTACTTCAGTTGTCATACGAGCACTGTTGTATTTAATATAGTTTATAATACATAATGCATCTAGGTTAAATAATTCATAATGGTTTAATACATAAAAATTGTTTACAAAAGTTAAATTTTTTGGTCATTTAGCCTCACTTTTAACTTCTGTAAATTTATGAAAAGTTTAATTGTATCATAAACTTGCAGTAAACAAATTTATAGAACTATGTTTTATGAGTCAAATTTCAACTCAAAGTTAACTACTTTACCACTTCTGGGAGTGGTTGGGCCTCAACCTACACTTCTGGGAACATTTTCTTTCAATTTTTATTTTCAAAATGTAATACTACACCAATTTTCAGAACTATGTTCGATCGTTTTTTTTTTTGTTCAAAACTCTACACGATTGACACCCCACCCATAATCGCCGCCTCCAATGAGACTTCTGCAAAATGCGGCTCTTGCTTTGACGATATCATTGGAAACTTATGAGATAAAATCACGACTATGTTCGATCAGTTCAATTTTATGTAGTCAGCTCTGAGTCTATTATAGTGATTCCCCATCCATCATGTGTTAAAATGTCAGAATAAAATAATTTTTGTTATAAACTTTCTTAATACTCATTTACATTATACTTTAAATTTTACCTATCCGCTTTGTTTACACAGTACTTTGTAATTTGTAAAAACTTGCAGCATACGGACTTGTCAAAAGCGTGTTGGAAGAGCAATGAAATTACGCGATTGAGAGCCATAAAATTATCGTACATTTCAATAAATTATAATAAAGATGCCACTAATATTTGGCTGCCATTCGGTATTCGGCCACTTTTTTTCTAATTCTGTGTTCGGCCGAATATACTGTGTAATAGTCTATTTTAATAGCAAATTATTACTTTAATACTTAAAATCTATCAGTGGTAAGTTATGATGAATAAAAACAATTTTTTCAGCATTTATTGGTAGCAAACGATTGCGCTTGTCTTCATAGATAATATCTGCTTCTGAAAGTAGAATCTCGCCATATACACTGTTGTCAGGAGACGATACATAAATTTTAGCGAATTTTGACAGTTTGCTGACCACCACTAGTCGAGCAGTTTTTAAATAAAAATCAATCTCATTTGTAATAGCAGTTTTCTCCATAACCTCATTTGCAATAGCAGTTTTCTCCATAACCTCATTTTGCATACTGTCTGTAACGATTTCCCCAAAAACCGATCCAGAAACTACCATGTATTTCAATGGTTGTATAATTTTCATTGGGGTTTCTTTCTAACGAGGTGAAAAAAATCATCATCGGTACCACTAGTAGATTCACAACAAATTTTCAGAACTTCCAAAAGAATTTTTGTCTTACTCTTTCCGTTTGAACTATTCCCAGGAAACTAATTTTGAATCGTGGGTCAAGAAAAGTGACAAACAGATATTTGTCATTCACATCATAGTTAAATCGTTTTTCAAGTTTAACTTTTAGTGAAGATCACATTCTCAATAAATTTGGTGTTTTTTTTCTGCAGTCTCGTCCATTTTCAGATATTTCAACAATGTGACAACATATGGAATCACTTTAGAGATGCAGGAAATACCTGAACTGATTCTTTTAGTACACCCAGCAATGAGACAGATCTTAACCTGTTACACGCGAAATGCATAGAGCACACTGCACAAGTCTTTTGTTTCGTCCGCTTCAGCCGAGATTGTGGCAGAATATTCGATATTCGACCAAATCACTATTCGTGGCTCTGAATTATAATACATTAACTTTAATTTCAAATTTTTGAATAAAAATAGTGAGATAATAAGAAGTAAACACATCCCGTTTTAATTAATAAAGATGTGAATAAAAACTTTACATGTATCTTTATTTTCAAATTTTCCAGTCTATAGTAAACTCTACCGAATTAAGTAGCTCTGAGTTAGATGAAAAAAAACACGTTTGAAGTAATGAATTTGTACAAATTTTCAATATTAGAAGGCAGGGAATTTACGAAAAACAGAAAAAATCAACACAGGCAAAAAGATTGAGAGCCTATGGTTCTAAACGCAGCGACAAACATACGGTTTCATCCTTACAATATCCTTAAAACCATTTTTTACCATACTACTTAAACATATTTATTAAATTCGATGATGTTAACTATTCCAACCGAGTACTAAAATCGTCCACTGCACGTCATATCCCGAGTTGGTCGGGTTTGCGTTTTTGAGCCACACACTAAAAGGCATTCATGACATTTCATTTATTGTAAAAATTACCATTTTTGTAATTCGATCGAATAATTTAATAGAGCTTTTTTTAACGAAAAATATATTCTAAAGGCAACGACATACACGTCCAGCATCATGTTTTTCTTGTGCTGAAGACAATAAGTATCGAATTTTTTTATAGATAACGAGCAAGTAATTTAATGGAGCTTTTTATCAGAAATTATCTATATAGTAATCTTAACTTAATAACTAAGTGCTAGACATAAGCAAACAATTTAGGAAAGTGAGTTTTATACAATTTTGAAAATTCCTTTTTATAAAAATCAGTGACACCTGACCTTGCTTTGTAGCTTACCCTATTTACAAGCAACAAAACTCGATTGCTAATAATTCTTAACGACAAGCAAATCATATGTCTCTTCACCAGTTACTTAGTTATTATATTTATGAAGAGTATGATATAAAATTGAACTCACTTGTACTGTATGTGGTGGTGGTTTAGCACAAAGCATCGCTAAAAGTCTTAAGCATAAACCTTCGACGTAATCCAATGCGTCATCTCGAACAGCAAGAGACGGATGAACTTGCTCAAGGACCTAGACAAATTAAGACTTTCAGTAATTTTATTATTATTTACTAACTATGAAAACATCATAACACAAAGATTTTGACAACTGTGAATCTATCAAGAGAATCTAAGATCTGAAGATTAAACGTAGACATTAACTGAAATTTATATAAATAATTAAATGATTTCATAACAAAAAAAAAACTAAAGATGTTGTTTTTTTTTTTTGGGAATAATGAATGGTAATGTCGAATCAAAAGATTATTATACAGACCTTTTTTAAAGCATTTACAAATACACCACGCCACTTAAGGGCATTTTCTTCTTTTTCAAAATCATAACTATGTCCTCCACTAACAGAAATTGTGTTAGAGAACATTTTGAAACAAAAATCAAACACATAAAATAAAATTTGTAATAACAAGAACACAAGAACACATAATTGTCGATAGAACGTTTGATATTAATAATAAATAAATAAGTATTCGAACGAAATAATTATGTGATATTCGATGATTCTTTTATACTTATAATCATTTTTATTTTGTAATTCTTTTGTAATTGTAACATTGTTTTATTATTATTAAAATGACTTCTTGTAACTCTTAAGTAAATTAAACTTCTGTCGCCATATTACTTTATAGGTTTACAAATTATGTTATATCTTTTTTTATTTTATTATTTTAATATATAACCATTACAGTTTCTACCAGTTTTATAGAGAGAGCGAAACTCTTCAGAAATGATTTTATAATTCATACTCTGTCTTACTCAAATTTGTGTCATTCACTGTCTTTATCATTTGTTTAGTCTTTAAAACTAACGCAAGCGCTATCAAATAAAAATCAATATAATACAATGATATTTTTGATTAGTTTTCAGAAAATTTGTTCAATATTTTGTATGATATTTTTAAATTTTGATCACTTTTTTGAGTATAGGAAATGTTTTATTAAACAATTATCAATCCAATATCAATCTTTAATTATCAATATGATACTGAATCATTCCCGCAAAAAAATCTGATTAACAATGACGTCAATTTACATGATCTATGCTACCATCTTTATTCTTCTATCCGAAACTAACTGGAATCGATTAAAATTTGGTTTGAAACTTGAGAACTGTCTGGATTTATCAATCACCAACGAAAGCATTTACCAAAGAATACAATATATGTATTCTTTACATTTACTAAAGAATACAATATACATAAAGCGTATAAGCAAAGAAAACAATATACATAGAAGCGTATAAGTACGATTTTTGTGTAACTTAAAATTTGTAGTGTGTATGCTGACCACTAGATGACAATAGCTGTTCGATTTCGGTATTTAGTGTCATTACCAGCAACACCAACTGTATTCTTTGGCAGAACTAAGTACCAGTTGGTTGGATCACATCGAAGCGGGGATGTACTTCAAATTTATATTAAAAGGGATTCCACCAATATTGATGAAATTTTTATGAATTTTTAGAATTAGTCAAAATTTATTAATGTTTTTTTTACAAGCTGTATAAAATTAATATTTTTTTTATAGTTTCAGTTGCTGTTTTAAAAGAATACGCTTTAAATATAAGTTTTTTAAATATAACAAATATTAATATTTTATACAGCTTGTAAAAAAAATTAAAAAATTTTGACCAATTAATTCTAAAAATTCATAAAAATTTCATCAATATTGGTGGATTCTCTTTTAATATAAATTTGAAGTACATCCCCGCTTCGATGTGATCCGGCCAACTGGTACTTAGTTCTGCCAAAGAATACAGTTGGTTGTGCTGATAATGGCACTAAATACCGAAATCGAACAGCTATTGTCATCTAATGGTCAGCATATACACTAAAAATTTTAAGTCACACAAAAATCGTACTTACACGCTTCTATGTATATTGTATTCTTTCTCATTACCGAAAATCATGAAGAATAGATATATTTATTAAATATATATATATTAAATATAAATATATATTAAATATATCTATTCTTCATGCCGAAAATGTTCAGGCGTGTGTGTATTTGATATTTATTATATCGTAAAATAACGAATATTTTTAAATTTCTGCCAAACAAACGGCGTCTTTACATGTACTAATATTTCTCAATAGGGAATTAATTAACAATAACAACTTAACATTCAAAGTCTGAATAGTCACTAAAATAAAATCAACAAAAAATTTAAACAAAATGGCAAATATCCATATCAATGAGGACAATATTAAACTTGAAAAGGAATTAAATACAGAAATAACAATTAAAGATGAAATATTAGATGAAAGTTTTATGATGCAGAATGAAATAAATATAGACGAAACATTTAATGAAAATGTTAAAATGGAATATGAACAAATTACAGGAGAAATATTTAAAGAAAATGTTAAAATGGAACATGACCAAATCCATAAAAATGAAAACATTAAACTTGAAAAAGAATTAAATATAGAATTAATTATAATTAAGAATGAAACATTCGATGAAAATATTTCGGAACATCAACAAATTCATAATGAAAAAAAACGTTTAACTTGTGATGTTTGTAATAAAGCATTTAATTATCAAAGCCATTTAACTCAACATAAACGAATCCACTCTGGGAAAAAACCATTTTCATGTGATTCTTGTGATAAAACATTCAGTCAAAAAAGCCATTTAACTCTACATAAATTAACCCACAATGGAGAAAAAACATTTTCATGTAATGATTGTGATAAAACATTTAATCGGCAGTATAATTTAACTCGACATAAACGAATCCATACTGGAGAAAAACCATTTTCATGTGATTATTGTGACAAAACATTCATTCAACAAAGCAATTTAACTCAACATAAATTAATTCACTCTGGAGAAAAACCATTTTCATGTAATGATTGTAATAAAACATTTAATCATCGAAGCAGTGTAGCTCAACATATGAGACGAATTCATGCGAAAAAATAATGAATAGAAAAACGGACGATATTGGTCTGATATTTGTTTTGGACATCAGATAATCACTTTAAAAGCTCAGTTCATTGGAAGATAAATTCTGTGAACAATTGTTGAAATGAAAATCTATACTAATATAATAAAGCTGAAGAGTTTTGTTTGTTTGTTTGAACGCGCTAATCTCTGGGACTGCCACTCCGATTTGAAAAATTATTTTAGTGTATGAAAGCCACATTCATGAGAAAGGCTATAGACTATCTAGCAGTACGCTACAATTCTTAGTTAGCCTTAAATATTGATATTTGTGAAGTAAGTCGGAAGAAAAAATAAATTCAATAGATATAGATATAAATAGGTCGCTGGTTCAAATCCGGCCGGAGAGACCATTTTTTTTAAATAATTTATTTTTAATTTGTTTTTATTTAATTTAAATGTAACGCGGCTGAAACCGTGGGGAATAGCTAGTTAAATAATATAATTTAAAGTTGTCTGATAATTGTTTGTTGAGTCCTGATATTTTTATGAATTATTAACTTATTGCGATTCAAATAAAGCTAAAACTTAAAAAACGTTTTTCTCAATTTTCTTTAAACCCCTAGGCAGCGACAGCCAACATAACTTTTTTAATTTTTTTTTCAAATCGTTAAAAAAATTGAAATTAACGAAAAATTGAAATTTCGATCAAGTCTTTTGCTAATTTTAGCTGGCGCAGATACTTTTTACTCACTGAGACGCATAGTTACCTAATACAAAAAAATTTTATAATTGACTTGTGCCTTATTCATTTGGCTTTCGAAAAATGCTTCGGATAAAAGTTGTGCCTTATAAATATACAAACAACTTTTATTCACATTTTCCCAAAAACCGAATGATAAAGGTACACACAAATCAACTATTAAATTTTGAAAGATGAACGCACTTTTGTTCATATCAATGCAACATACTCAAAATCCAGAAGTACATAATCTTTTGTCAGGTAAAATCAGGGATGCAGGCGGCCAAATTAAGAGGCGGGTAAATCGCAATGGAAGCTATAAAAATTTTTTTTGTTTCTTGTGTTTTAATGAGATTAAAATATGGATTTTATAACAGAAAATTACCAAAGAAAGAAGAAAAAAAACAAGTAGTGAATTAAAAGGACCCCGCAGAATCCTTATGAGAATTGGCTGAAATTAAAGTAGGTATGTTGTAGTACATGACCTCCCGATCAGAAGATCTTATAAGTCTCAGAAATATTCAGTTTTTGAACAACAGAGACGCATGGCGTTATCTGGAAAATGGCTCACCCCTTCCAGAGCTTGTAGCTCAAAATCTAAGGATTTATGGGATTTGGGCCCATCTTAACTTTTGATTGGGAGGTCATGTACTACAAAATACTTGAATTTCAGATAATTTGACCCAGAGAACTTCCAGAGCTTGTGGGTGATAAACTAAAGATTTCTGGGACTTTTGGCTATGAAAACTTTTGATCGGGAGGTCGTGTTCAAGTCTCATATAATAAAGATTCTGATTCGAAATATGAGCTTATTCTTTCTTCTTCTTTTTTGACAATTTTTATTTTTGTTCTTTCCTACATTATACTAAATCTATACCTACTTCATGGATAAATTTTATTTTCTAATTAAAAATACCTTTTTTTACCCCATTGCCTCAGAAGGAGGGTAATGTTTTTCGAGTACATGTGTGTATGTCATTTCTTCGGCACGCTCTGTAGCCTAAACGGCTTGATGGATTTTAACATATGAGATGTTAGATTTATCTTAATTGTGGGTGTGACATAGAGTTTACTATTTAAATATAAGGGAAGAGTGTATGTTTGTCCGAATTGTTTGCGAAAATAATATGATGTGGAAGATCCTAGGTAAATTTTCCTTATGACTCCAGAAAAGCAATCAGAAGTTCAAAATCTCAAACCGTTCCAAAGTTATAGACGGGCCAGA
Organism: Nineta flava; assembly: GCA_963920215.1. Lineage (NCBI taxonomy): Eukaryota > Metazoa > Arthropoda > Insecta > Neuroptera > Chrysopidae > Nineta > Nineta flava. Next base: position 22,417,945 of record OY986043.1, on the reverse strand, counting down.
TCTCTAAATAGTTTCTATAGAAATACCTATATTAACAAAATTTTGGAGATAAATTATTTTAAATTTAGTATATAAAAGAGACATTTCGAGCTGTCAATATTTAGAAAAAAATAATTATTTTTTACGCAGTTGGGTTTGTTTATTATACCCTGATACCCTGTATAATATATACAGCTCTTTGTGTAACTCACTGACTCACGTGTACAAAGTCTAACCCACTTCTAGACATGCGGAAGGATGCGTTTTTTTGCATTCGACGCGGAATAACTTCAAACTTATGGAAAAATCGAAAAACTTTAATTTTTCCAACATAACCCTCCCGGGAATGGGAAAAACCAACTCAAAAATACGTTCTTTACTTCTATACACGCTAGAAGGGTGCTTTCTGTTGTATTCGACGTGGAATACTTTGAAACTTAGGAATATCGGAAAAATTTAATTTTCCCAAATCAACCCCTCCGAAAATGGGAAAAAAACCCAAATATCATTTTTACTTGCTATATATGCTAGAAGAATGCTTTAAGGAAATATTTTTCTATATATATAATATTTTTCGATATATGCTTTAAGGAAACATTTTTCCGGTATACCCAGCTCCTTGACTTTCCCTAGGACCCACGCTTGCCCCCACTCCTTTGATTGATTGATTTCTTGTGTTCTTTACCCAAATTTATACTACTTAGAGTATGTTTTCGTTCTAAAACGCGGATCCAAGGCCGAAGGCCGCCTCCGGGGGTCAAGGTGGTGGAACCCCCTTGCGAGTATAGCCGTGGTCATATGCCACTTTGCCCAAAACAATACATTCTAACAGTAGTAAGCGATCATAAGCTTTAGGGCAAAGTGGCATATGACCACGGCTGTCCTCTGAACATCACTATGAATATATATTAAATAAATTAAAATATATTACGTGTAAGTTGTTTATTTAATAGACGATAAATATTAAATAGTTTGTACATAACAATTTCAGATGAGAATCTTTCTTGTTTCATACTTTTTATAGCGCGATTTTTCAGTAGTCGGGTTTTAGTTTTTGAACTTATCTTTTATATCGTATACTCAGAAATGACCCTGAGTAAAATGTACTTGGTCGTTGGCCTATAATTTTAAATTACAAAAAAAAAAGAAAGCTGTATTACTGTAAAAAAAATGTATTAAAAAATAAATATAATAATTCAATTAGTTTATTTTGAACTTATTCATATAAATAAGTTTTGTTATGCTTAAAACAACTATAAAAATATGTACATTTCTTATAAAATAATAAGTTTTAACTAAATAATTCTTCAGTCAGGCATGTCGATTGACGTAATAGGTACAACGGGTTTTAATAAATCGCATTTTTTGAGTCTTTTTTCTCTTGTTGGTTGCATTTCAATTGATGCACTATTGTTATCCATATTTGGATCCTCAATACTATATGCAATATTACCATATTCTTGTAACAATGGGCATGTCCCTAAGAGAAACTGACAAAAATCTTTTCGTATTCCAAACCACCCTGTAAAATTAATTGAAATATAATATTAGTAAATGTTAATATATAACGATCGTGTTTAGAAAAACAAAAGCCTATTTCACATCAACCCGATAATCGTGTAAACGACACAAGGGTTTTAAAAGTAATGAGATGTTTCACATTAGGCCGACATCGTGTCGTATTCGTTTAACCGACGGGCGAAAGTCGGGCAGCCACTAGGAGACCCAACAGCTCTCAGCGTTGTGGTAAACTGTTGTGGCGTAGACATTATTATTTGTATAAAACATTTCATAAACATAATTGATTTCTGTATACTTACATCTATTGCATCCCTTTGCATTGAACGACATTAATATTAACGTAAAAAACGAGACAAACAAAGGGCTCACAACGGTTATATAATTAATTGAGATCTCTCCGTCTAATCTGTTCGTTAATAAAACCTATGAAGAAAAATCAAATAATTAATTGCGTTATATATTTTCTATTTTAATGTTGTGACCAGGGTGTTTTCGAATAGCGAATTTTTCGGTTTGGTTATCAATCAGATTCAATTTTTTTTTAATGTGAAAACATCTATTAGGAAACTATAAATGTATGATTTTATATGGGGAGTGAAATAAAATTTAAGATTAGAACGTCGTTTTCATAGTAACGATCGGCTATGTGACAGTCGGCAATCATCGGCATTCGTGTTTTATATTGTATATGAATAGTCATTGCTATTGTATATATAGGATATCATGGACTCAATGAAGCGGAGGCTGGGGAATACACAATCAAAACCGGATATAACGACATTGAAGGGACACATAACTAAGGACGCTATATTCGATAGTCGTTATAAGCGAAATACATATGAAAAGTCAAGCTATCATTTAAAAATTTCATAATTGATTTGTGCCTTATTTATTCGGTTTTCGGGTAAAAGTTGTTCATTATAACTATACTAACAACTGTTACTTGACACTTTACTTGTGTTGTTTTTGTACGTTACATGCAAAGAGCGAATATTCTTAAAGCAACGTGGTTTCTTAACTTTTCCGATCACTAAAAGGTTTTCTTTACGCGATCCAGTCATGTTTGCAGCAACCAACACTGTTCACCTTTGAATTTAAGTGTCTTGTCAGGGGTCAAATTAAAAAACAGTCCGATTTTATCCGCATTAAAGATATCTTCTGGGTTGTAAATTTCGGGCAGTGTAGACCACTTTTGGGTGGTCCCTTCACTCGCCACAAACTTTTCCAGCCACAATGTTATAATGAGCGCGGAAACGTTGTACCCAAAATGACTTTACTTTGTCCTTATTCTTCCAAATCGTTGATATTCTGGAGTGTGAGACGCCACATTCCTTTGCAATATCCCCATTTGACTCACCATTTTCTAATCTCCATATAATGTGTGATTTTTCTTCAATCTTAAAAACACTTTCCTCTTTTTTTACAACATGGTGACTTAAAAACGCGCGAACAAAATCAAATCAAAACGATACGTATGACCTGTCGACTGTTTCTATTCGCACTTAATAAGTCGTAATACATGCAAGGTCAAATGGCACAGAGCACGCAAGAGGCTCGGGTGGAGTGTGAGAAAGTGCATAGCTAATAATAAGACAAAATAATTCTTATTATGCCTTATTTCATTAGAATGAGGTTCAAAATAATGTTTTGTTTTACTGAAAAGTATAACGGTTGGTCGTTATAGTCGATGAGGTATGTATATGTGTATGATAAAAGTTCGTCGCTTTGAACGATATGTCGCTTTATCCGATGTTGTTATAGGCAGTATGTTTATATGGGGATTCGGTGGGACCTTGCTATTTGGTCGTAATAACCGATCCGTCGTTGTTAACCGATGTCGATATAGCCGGTTTTGACTGTAATATGTAAATTATGTGTAATTCAGATGTTTAAACATATACCGAAATAAAACGAAATTTTTTTTCAGTTCTGTTCCAGTTTTCGTTCCGACATAAATAACGGTTTTTTTGTTTGCAAAAACGCTCATGCAATTCTGCGTATTAACGTTCAGTAATTATGAAAAACCGCTAAACGTCGTTCAGCTGTTTTACATAGCGGAGCTATTTTGTAAAACAGATAGCGGTTATGTAATTAGCTAATTAAGCAATTCAACTGCGACATAGATATTACGAGGGGAGCGCCATGTCGGGAAGAGCCGACAAGACAAGAGGCTGATCGAATGGCATAACGCGAAGTGTCGTCAAAACGTTTCACTACCCATCCAAGTGCGCCATTAGATGTTTGACATCAAAAACATATACAGCGAATTTTTCAAAAGTTATTAATATTTAAAAGTGGCAGACAATTGTAATTGCCACACCAAGAATAATAATCACGGTCAACACAAGTCTTGAATGGTACAAGATATAGTAAACTATCATAAATGTTAAATCACTATATATTAAAATGTTAAAAAGGTACTTAAACTTGAAAGTTATACTAGATATATATTCATTTAGCATTAACAATTTGACTGTCACGAGTGTACTACCTTAATTACTATAGTAATCTAATTAAAATAATTTAATAAAACTTATTTTGACAAAATTGAAACCCGACTTCTAAAATCAAATATTCTATAACAAAAGATGCACTAAAAAGTAAAAAAATAATTGCATATTCTTGTGCCAATTTTAGTTCACCAAAGCAAAAATTTTTAAATATATATGTACAATTATTGTTATTTTTGGAGGCGGTGTCAGCATAGAGAAATTCACATAACTTTTGGACACCGCCTCCAAAAATAACAATAATTGTAAAATTTTTAAATATATATATATTTAAAAATTTTTGCTTTGGTGAACTAAAATTGGCACAAGAATATGCAATTATTTTTTTACTTTTTAGTGCATCTTTTGTTATAGAATATTTGATTTTAGAAGTCGGGTTTCAATTTTGTCAAAATAAGTTTTATTTCTCGCTTTTTAGTGACTTTGAAGTTCTATAACTGATTTTATTTGTCTAAATATGGGTAGACCTACTAAACGACCAACTAATTTTTAGTGAATTTTTTTATAACACTTTTTTTTTACCCGTTTTTTTTTTTTTTTATAATTTTTAGTGCATTTTTTTATAACAGATTTTCAGTTTTCTTTACAAGGAATTTGGTGTTTTTTTGTAAAATTTTTTTTTTTTGGGGTCGGTTTTTTTTTTATGGAAAAATTTTTTTTGAAGTCGGTTTTTAAAAAAATTTTCTTATTTTCCCATTATGAATAAGTATACCTTTTCAAAAAAAAAAAAAAATTCGCAGAAATCGGTTATCACATATAAAATGGGGACTTTCCTCGATTTTCCGGAGGTCCCCTCATCAGAATGCGATTTGGTGACAATGGGACCAATCGGGAATCAAACCCTTTAAAACAAAAAAAAAAAATTCAAAATCGGTTCATAAATGACGGAGTTCTGAGGTAACAAACATAAAAAAAAAAAAAAAAAAAATACAGACGAATTGAGAACCATCCTCCTTTTTTGAAGTCGGGTTAAAAAACAGGTTCAAATGTAACACTTACTTGAAATATTAAAATAGGAATTACTAAAAATGTATAACCAAGTGCAGAATTGAAACTAGATCTTCTTTGTTGAGCATTTACTTCAGGTGTTCTTAATAAAATGCCTGCGAAAATGATTGTGTAAAGTACCCCTACCTAAAAATGAAAATATCCATTTATAATTACTCAAAATTCGACAATGATATAATATTAATCAACGTACTAATGAAAGACACATGATTATCCACAAAGGCACAAACACCACTTCCCATGTCCATGATATAAAACCATCTAACTTCAATGCAAGAAATATGAATTGAAGTATATTTACAGCACAAAATAATTCAAGCTAAAAAGATGAAAAATAATTTCTATTATTTTTTATATTAATTTACTTTTATTAATTATTTATCCAATAATTAATAATCTTCGTCCTTTCATGGGTCTCTTCAGCTTTGGGAACAGGAAAAAGTCGCAGGGGGCTAAATCCAGTGAATATGGTGGCTGAGAATCACGCAGAAGCAACGATGAGTGAGCAGGTGTATTTCGTGATGCAAAAGCCATGAATTGTTTTTCACAACTCCAGACGTTTTTTTTCATATCGCTTCTCGCAAACGGCGATTAACTTCAAGCTAATACTCCTTATTGACCGTACAACCTTGTGGTAAGAAGTCCTGATGCAATACATCACGGTAATCGAAGAAAACAGTGAACAAAACCTTGACATTTGATCGAACTTGCCGTGCTTTTTTCGGCCTTCTTGGAAGAGCTTGTACCACTTATAAACATTTTTCAGAGTAGACTCCCCGTATGCCACTGTCAACATTTCGAGTGTTTTGGAGCACTTAATTCCATTTTTTACACTAAATTTTATGCAAATTCTTTGATCCATTTTTTTCGACAGCAGAAAATTGTCAAGCACACCAAACACTTCTAATCTTTACGACTCTCAGAAACAAAGAATGCTATATAGTTGAAACTGTGTACATATGTTCGGGACGAGTGTACCAACATAACAAAATAAACAAAAAATCGAAAATCAAATGTACGTAGCCCGCAAAACAAAACACACCTCGTATATAGAACGATATTAGATATACCATATTACATTGTCACGTGACGTATACACATGTACACAATTTCAAAGCTCTAACTCCTAACTCTAAATTAGAACTAGTAAAAATTCTATTTTTTATTTTATTCTTTCACCTCTTTCCTATTTGCCCATCTTTACAAATTTGATCTTTTTTATACAAAACGGTTTTAGAGAAATTTGCCGAAAATCCGAAATTAAAAAATTAATCATGTATATATATAAATAAATATTACAATCAAAAGAAAATCTGTCGACTTTAAGAACACTTAATAAGCTCTTGCATCAATCTGAAAAAAAATGTTGCCCATCCTCTTCATACGCCCATTCACGGTACGTAATTAATTTTTTTAAATAAAAAAAGTTATTTACCTCAAAAGAACGATCATGTTTAACAGCCCAAATGCATACAGCGATTGATACTATTGATATAAATATGAGAGGAATAAATACCAGGATCCATAAATGACGTCCTGTTTCTAATTTATCACATACAAGTAATTCAAACATTAATAATATTAAATGCAATGCTAAGCTAATTAACATTGATTTATATTGAATATAAGCTTCGCCTTCTAATCTGTAAACAAAACATGAATTTTTAATCAAGGTTTTCAAGAAGATTCACAACATTAATAAAACCTGTTATTCAAATACGTTATATTGATCGTGTTTAGAACAACAAAGTCCTTAGTAAACAAAGTAAGTTACTGGGAAATCTAGTACTTGGATATGCTCTCTGGCAGGAAAATTACAAACTAGAGCTAGTAGGTAGATGTTTCCTAACCCTACCCTCGTGACACGCTCTTCGGCTGTTCACCACTCTGGTGAACAACTTAGTAACTACTGCTAATAGGTTGAAATATTAGGCTCCGCCCCCTGCCAAAGGTCCCAATATCTAAATAAGTTTTTTGCTAAGACAACTGACAAATGTTAAGCAACTTAGATTATGACGCCATTTTGCTAAGTGAGTGCTGCCAGATTGGGGGATTTTCAAATTTTAGTGGATTTTCTAATTGAATTTTCTAATTTTAGTGGATTTAATAAGGACTAGTATGAAATCTTTATTTTTGGGGTTATCACATAGCGCGGTAGTACGTCAGATCAAATTTAAGCATAGACGCCTACCGTTCTATGTTTTACAGGAAGGATTAGAGATGATTTTTAGGCCCCTGTATCTCCGGAACCAAAAAAAGCAATGAAACGTAGCGTAAGATCCGCCATTTGATAGTACGAAAGAAGTTTCAACATAACAGCTTTAATAGTTTCCGAGATATTTAACCCTAAAAATGGACATTTTGGGGACTCACTGGCTGACTGACTCACATATCAACTTTCAGTTGTCCTATAGAAAGCTGATTTTTGGTAGGAAGGTAGGTCTTAGGTAGACTGACCCACCCAAAAAAGTCTGAAACCGGATATTTTTATTTGGAATATGAGAGTTTGTACGTTTAAAATTATTATGTTAATCTTATCGAATGTGTTTTCTACATGGTAGTTTAATTTAATATAGTTTAATATATAATGATAGATTGTTGGAATATTATTGTTCAATTGTGACGCCACTGAATGAACTAACTACTTATGGTAGATTTGTGTGTGGTGGCACTAGTGCGTAGTGTGTGCACATCTCATTGAATAACGATACCTAGTCCACCAAACTAAATAAAATTTTCGTCCATAAAAAATTTTTTTTTGTACTTCAAAAAAATTTTTAACTGACAAACTTTGCAAAAAGTAATGATATCCGACAAAAAAACAAAAATGTGAGAAGGGCAAAGATTTCACATACAACTAAAGTAGTGAAAACTATATAAGGACAAAGTTTTTTAACAAAAGTGAGAAAATGATTGACATAAATTTATTGTGTAAGTTTCTCAGGTGTTTCATAGTTTACTTGATTTATAAAATCTGACCACTCGCCAAATAAAATATGAAATACCCTGCACCTGAGAAACTTACCTAATAAATACATACAAGTCATTTTCTTACTTTTGTTAAAAACTTGGCCCTTACATAGATTTCACTACTTTTTTAGGCGAACATTTTTGTTCCTTCTGGTTTTGTAAGAAACATTTTTGCATAAATTCAGTATATACCGAGTATTTAAGTAATTGACTCAGTTGTTATTTTCACTTGTTTTTACAGAGTTCAGTTTTATTTAGAAATAAAAGTATTATTACACATGTTTTCTCCAAATGAACTATAAACTTGCATTATACCTGGATAACTTTCCATTTTAATTCATTTATGCAAAATTTGAACACTTAATTTTACGTGAAATTACATCAGATAATACTCGAATGCCTCAATATTTAATTCTAACGTAGAAACCGTCTTTCTTTTAAGCCTATTCAACGGTTTAAAGACAATGCTACATTCAAATTTTAATTGTAACTCAAATTAGCTATGAGTATAGCAAACCGACTGCAAACCATAGCCGTAAAAACTTAAAATGAAACGAGATAAACTAAAATTTGTTCGCAGTACTTCTAAAAAATTTTATATATTTGTTCTGATATTGAATTTTTTAAAGAATAAACATACTAAATACCCTTTAATACTATAATTTTACCTGTAGTGTGGATTCTGCCACCAAACAATACTGCCAGAAACAGCACCCAAAATAACTAACAATTTCCATATCCATAATGGTAAAAATACATTCCAATATGACCAATTTATGTAATTATCACGTCTCAATGCAAAAAATGTTGTGAATAGTAATAAACAGTTATGAACAACAAATTTACTGCAACAATAAATCAAATTACTTGTTCTAGTTTCAAATATTTTTAGGTTAGATGGTTTTCTGATTAGTTTTCCATAATGTATAAAACGATTATTGAAAAACCATGGTAACAGTTTATAATTACTCACCTTGGATTAAAATCTTGACAAAGAGTTTGTAGGTTCATCTTATTTACTGATTATGTTCTTAAAAAACATTAATCTACTTTTTTCTATACGCCATTTTTTTTTTTGTTTACTTTCTTAAAAGTTGTAAATTTCTCTTTATGATGATTTCTCTTCAAATACTCAGCCTTTAGCTAAACAACTGTCTACTTCTATTACCTATTTTGGTATTTAAAATTTATATTTCTTGGTTTTATTATTGATTAACATATTTTTCATTCAATTTCTTTCTGTTTTTTATTTAATTGAATTCAATGGGAAAATAATATAGAAATAAAGATAAGATGTCACGGATAGATTTTATTTAACTAAAATAACAAAAACTTTTCATTCCATATATCTAACTTAATATATTATGTAAATTAGTTCTTTAGATGTAAGTAATTTTGAATATAATATAGAAACCTTGAAATTTCTATAAGTGGAAACTAATTTTATTTATTATGTTATGATCAATATATTTAAAGGACATTTTTATTTTATCGTGATCAACATGTAATAAAATCGAAGATTATTTAAATTACTTTCAAAGCAATGTAATCATTAAATTAACTGTAAAAAATTTAAAAACTCTGATGGTGTAAAACCCTCATGTGGCCTCTATAAAGCGAATTTTATGACGTTTTATCACGGTCGTAAATATAGGTCAACTCACTGACCTTTATATGTGGATTGCAATTCTTTATGGAGTAAAAAAACAATGATATTCGAGACTGATGAATGATTACCATACACATATCAATGATCAATCAGAAACGACAATCATTCTATTACGGTTGGTTTATTAGATTTTATATTCGCTCCTAGCGCAATCGTAGTCAGCGCCATGCGTGGTCAAAAAAACAACTTCATGACCAATGTCAGTGAATAAAAAACCATAGGCGTTTAAGAAAAATAATTAATAAAATAAAAAACATGAAAAAGCTAAATTAACTGTAACTTTTTTATACACTGTTTTTATAACTGTAACTTTTTTTAGAGTTTTTATACACTTCCATTGGTCATGAAGTTGTTTTTTTGACCACGGATGGCGCTGAATACTTAATGTGTTATGTTAATGCCTGGATTAGATTATATTGTTTTTAGTCGAATAGATTTTTTCGGCTAATCTATATAATATACAGGGTGTCCCTAAAAGGTCTATATAACGCTTTACCACATCTAGAGCACGGTAGTGCGCAAGGCCGAGTTATGTATACTATAATGGCTTAAAACAAGACGATTGAACAATAGTAAAGTAAATTTCTATCAAGGTTCCCAAGACATAGTATAAAACAACTAGCGTATACTTTATAGACAAAAATGTCATTGAATTTTCAATTAAACATTTGAATTTTATGGATTTATAATGCTCTCTAGATCTCCAAATGCCTAAATAAAAATTGAACACAATTCAAACAATTTGATGAGAAAGGAATCGTAATTTACAGAAAAAGTTCTTTGAACCTTTCTGAAAAGATTTCACATAAGTACAAGATTGAATTTCTTTCGATTCTTCCGAACTTTCCGATTCATGGTGGATAGATGCTTTTGCAAGGTAAAAATGCCTCAACGTTGGAGTGAATAATTGTAACTGCAGGTGACAGTTAGCCAGCGAGTCAAAAAAACCTTCTTTTTTTGTGAATTTTGAACTCACTTTTGTATAATTTTTAATTGAGAATATTCAGAAATGATAGCGCTGTAATCTTTTCCACTTTTTTTTCGTTGAATCTCTGCAGTGACCAAACTAAAGTTACCTTTTGTATGTAAAATTGATTTTTCATCCAATGTTTGTGATTTAAATAAAACAAAACGGAAATAAAGTTGGTGAAATTTTATATTTTAACTAAAAAAAATTAAAATTTCTTTGCTCGTTCACGAACAAGCTAAAATCGGATTGTCACCGCCAAGCGATTAAAAATTAAAATAATTTTAGAGAAAGTTTAAGCTTTATTTGAATCAATAAATATAAACTGATAATTCATATAAATATCATGGACTCAATAAACTATATTATCAACTTTTATTTTTAATTATTTAATTTACATTTCTAACTTCAATGATTGTTTACCGAATGTATTTTTCAAAGAGTTGAGCTTTTCTCGTAATTATCTGATGTCGAACACGAATATCAGACCAATATTGTTCGTTTTCTATTCATTATTCTTTCGCATCCGTTTTTCTCATATGTTTAGCTAAACCGCTTCGATCGTTAAATACAAACTACATATTAAAAAGAAAAAATTATCACAATCATTACATGGAAATGGTTTTTATCCAGTGTAGATTAGATTATATCGAGTTAAATGACTCTGCTTATTAAATATTTTACCACATTCATCACATAAAAATGGTTTTTCTCCAGTGTGGATTCGTTTATGTCGCGCTAAACAGCTTGTATCGTTAAATGATTTGGCACAATCATCATATGAAAATGGTGTTTCTCCAGTGTGGATTCGTTTATGTTGATTTAAATTTCTCTTCCGTTTAAATGTTTTTATCACAATCATCACATGAAAATGGTTTTTCCTCAGTGTGGATTAGTTTATGTTGAGATAAATGGCATTTCTGACAAAATATTGTATCACAATCATCACATGAAAATGATTTTTCTCCAATGTGGATTAGTTTATGTCGAGTTAAATGGGTTTTCTGGTTAAATGTTTTATCACAATAATTACATGAAAATGGGTTTTCTCCAGAGTGGATTAATGTATGTCGAGTTAAAAGGCTTTGATAATTAAATGTTTTATTACAAACATCACATGTATAACGTTTTTTTTCATTATGAATTTGTTGATGTTCCGAAACATTTTCATTGAATATTTCATCCTTAATAATTATCAATTCTGTGTTCAGTTCATTTTCGAGTTTAATGTTTTCATTTTCATGGATTCGTTCATGTTCCATTTTCATTAAATGTTTCGTCTGTATTTATTTCATTCTGCATTATAAAAATTTCATATAATATTTCATCTTTAATTGTTAATTCTGTATTTAATTCTTGTTCAAGTTTAATATTCTCCTCATTGATGTAGTTATTTGCCATTTTGTTTAAATTTTTTGTTGATTTTATTAAATCACTAATTCGTCCGATTAGAAACACGACACGATTCAGAGTGTTTTTAGGAATTAAAATTTTGTATATTATATGCGTATAAAAATTTGTTTTGCTATTTAGTGTGAATGTTTTAACCTTAATACTGTTTTGTAACTCGCAATAACTTGACTATATTTCAATAGTATAATAATAACTATTCATTTACCTATACTAAAATTATTACTTACTAGCTGAAATACTAAATTGCCAAGGCTTTAAAAAAAATCTTATAGAGGGTGAACTTTAATTTTGCAAGAATTCAAGTATTAGGCGTGTTTTCCAAAGTGGTCCATATAGACTTCCAGAGGTCGATTCCAAACTGCGAGGGGTCTACGTCAGAGAACAAAAATTTGGAGGTGTATGAGATGTACATGGGGGTCTCCGGGAGTGGATCCCATTTATGTAGGTCACCAAAATTTAAATGTTCCGTAAATTTCATTATGCGCCTAACACGGATTTTACCTATGTACTTACATAATACTTATAATATAGACAGAAATTACATAAAATTGAACAAGTAGATACTTATTCGCTTTGTGGACACACTACATTATACTTTGTAGAAAGTTGTACATTTGATACCAATAGCAACGGTTATCCAGACTTGTACCAGAACTTTGCATGACGGCGAAGACTTCACGTACACATGGTGGCTAAAAGAAGTGCTCATTTCCAAAATTTTATAATTGTGCCTTATTTATTCGGTTTTCGAAAAAATGCTTTGGACACAGTTTTTATACCCAGTATATGTAAATATAATAGGTGGTGCAAAAGTACCTTTACGATTTTAAATTTAAAAAAGTATATGAGAAGTTAAGAAAATTTATATTTTGCAACTCATAATATAAAGTATGTTTCTTGAAGTTTTTTTCCAACTATTTACGAAAAATGATGTTTAACAAATGATATCCCCTTTCGCGCTAAAAACTATGAGCTCTTTTCAGCACGTATCACCTTTCGTAAAGTTTCTTGAGATATCCCCAAAATCTCTCGCCTAATATTCTAAGTTGTTGCTTGTTTACATAAACCATTTCTTTCAGATAACCCCAAAGAAAATAATCAGTAATTTCGTATGGTTAGAAGGAGCATATCTGACATTAAAATATCGTCGAAAGTTTCTGAGAGTAGAAATAAAGCTTCTTCCGTTTTCCAAATAAAAAGTTATGATATTTATCCATTCTGCAGGCTGCATCGCTCTATATCTAAACTCCTAATGATTTACTTTAATCTAAAAAAGAGAAACTCAATAAATATTAATTCCAGAAAGAATTATTGAATTTAAAAATCGTGAAGGTATTTAGTACAAGGACGTGAAAGGACGTGAGGTATTTTTGCGCCACCCTATAGAAGGTATATTAAGTTCGATCACGACTTTGTAATGCTTAAAAATATTGATCGTAGGCATGAATGTTTGGTATAGGTGTTCATAAAATTGCCTAGTTTGGCCATTTCCGCATGTCCGTCCGTCTGCGGATGCGATAACTCAGAAACGAAAAGAGATAACGAGCTAAAATTTATTCTGTGTTCTACAGCAAAAAAGTAAGGTCAAGTTTGTTAATGGGCAAAATCGGATCATGTTTGGGCAAAATGAGCAAAACTGCCTATCTTTGAAACCGTAAGAGAAAAACCGTAAAAATCTTCTTCTTTTCAAAATAAACAACTTTTTTTTGAAAAATTTTCCCATAAACTCAGTATATACTGGGTATTCAAACAATTAACTCAGTTAGTTGTTACATTACTTGTTAATTGTGATTTTAATAACTCCAAATTACTTTGCGGAGTAAAAGACTGTGTGGTCCAAAGGGTGATCTAGTCTAGTTTTAAATGGGTCTGGATCCACCCGGTTCACAATCTACTGACGCCCCTGCCTGAATGTATAAATAAAATAACAGCAAAAAGTTCTTAACAGAAACAATTCATCCTTTAATTAAAAAAAAAACTTCTTTTTTATTTATATACATTCTATATAATGAATAACTTTTTATAATTCCACTTTCAAGTAAGCTAGCTACCCATTTATATATATATATATTTTTTGCTAAAATCGGAACAACATTTAAAAGTTCTAAAATCTGAGACTAATTAGTTTTTACTAATTTAATACATTAACGACTGACTGTCTTTAACTAAACCGTATCTTAGCTACGATTAAACAAAATTTTAAAAATATTTTTTTTAATTTAAAAAAAAAACTGGATCATATTTCTATATTTATTAGGTCGGTATTACTCTATAAAAGATCTTTTATAAAATATTTTATCATATTTTTGTAATAAAAGTATATGATATTTGACAAAGAACTACTTGTCTCAACTTGACGCTGTGTATGCTGACAAAGCGCGCTAATGGTTGAGTTTGTAAGGAGTGGAAGTATCATGGAGACTAAGACAAGGAGTCCGATACATCTAATATTTATTGCCTATTAGCGCCATTCTGGTTTCTTATTGAACTACTATTTAACGTTTTCAGTTGGCCACTTTTGCAGCTGAAGTATCATATGAGTTAGTATCCCTTACCTGTAACTTCCATATACACTACTTAAAATTTTTCATCATAGTTGTTTGGTTTTAGAGCCAATAGTAAAAAACAAGTAGCCCAATCAATGAAAACATGGGACACACACACTTCAAATCTTTTATAAAATGTAATACCACCCTGGTGGATATAATAAACTGAAAATAATTAAGAATAATCTTTTAAAACTCTGAATAAACTTTCTAAAAGTTTTATTTCTCTGAAAAAGTCTGAAAAAATAAAATAAATGTTTTATAATGATTTAAAGAGAGAAAACAAATAATATTTGGGACTCTGCCAGCCCAGAAGAGTTATTCAGACTTTTTCAGAGAACTAATTAAAAAATATAACAGTAATTCAGAGTTTTTAAGAGAATTAATTAAAAAATATTAATTTGTTAATATTTAATTTGTGACAATAAATATTAAATATTTTATTTAATTAGTTCTCTGAAAAATCTGAATTACTATTATGAAGACAATACGAGACTTGTTTCAGACTTTTTGAGAAAAATAAAATTTTTAGAAGTTTTATTCAGAGTTTTAAAAGAATTATTCTCAGTTTTTGAAGAAAATTATTTCTACCAGGGCAATCTATTATATTTTACAAAATAAATTTTTTATAAAATTTGACCCATTAAATTAATTATTCAACTTCTTTGATGAAAATATTTTATAAAATATTTTACAATGTAATACCGACCTTAGATCAAATTAAGATAAAAAATCATTTGTGCAATTATTCGGGCATAACGAAAATCTTAACGTTTTCAAATACTTGAATGTGGAAGTGTACACTGAATCTTCTTACTATATAAAATTTTTTTTTAGTTTTTTAAATTCAAAATATAAAAATTTATAATAAAAGACCTTAATAAATTGTAGCTAAAATTACAACAGCATTGCTTGACTTGTAGGTAAACATTTTATATTATAAATATTTGTAACAGTTAAGTTTTTATATAAAATTAATAGATAAGTATTGAAAATTATTTTTCAAATCACAGATAACCTAGGATTAAATTGGGTTAAATCAAAGACTTAAAAACTAACAATGTAATTTGATGGAAAAATTTACCTTAAAACAACTTTAGCCTGGTAAGTGGATTGCAATTACTGCGAAAAAAGGTTGGATTTGCTATATTTTTTCTACCTGTACATCTTCAAATCAGCAGCGAGTAAAAAACAAGTTTTCCTATTAAAAAGACCTCGGTTAAATTTTCTAGGGTTTAAGTTATTTAATGGTATAAATATATATTTATCACTTTATATTTAGAGTAGAATTCCAATTATTCGGATTACTTGGAAAAGAGGATTCAAGTGGTTTTTGTAGCAGATTATATACGAAAAAATAAAACTTTTAGCCAAGAAAATTGACAGTTTGTTATTTTATAATTTGCAATATACACAAATTTAGCTTTTTTTTAAAAGGAAATTATCTTTTCTTCTTCGTTTTATACACTGACATCTATACAGGTGATACTGAAAAAAAGTTCAAAATATAGAGTATGGACGTTAGTCTATACTCTAACCTCCATAGTATGCTCTAAAGTCTAAAGGATAGTATCAGCTATCCATATATAGAGGTCAGTGGTTTTATAGGTACCAATTAATTCGGATAACTGAAGTTCTACTGTAAAGTTAAGTGCATTTTAAAGAACCCTCGAATATCGTCACAGTTTGAGTGGATCAGTCTATTTTCAAAATGAAAGGGAGGAAACATATATTTAATACTAAGTATTAAATATATGATTAAAACATGGTTTAAATAAGTTGCCCTTCTACTATTAAATAAGTTTCCCTTACGCGCATATAAAGTCCAAAACAAATGAATTTGATTCTACAATTATTTTTAATATCTCGGTAGTTGCTGCTTTTACAGCTTTAATAGTTATTATAAACTATAGCGGGGGCAAAATTTTGAACAAATTATATTCTTATAATTTTGCTATAAACCTAATAACAAGCGCGTTTAATAGACCTTTTCATTTCAAAATATGAGTTGTTTTTGTTTCGGGCAGTTAACAATATTTCACGTCCTTGTTCATCTTATTGTAGAGTGCCCGAAAATCGCATGCGCATAAGACCCTATGAAAAGGTCTATTGGTATGAGATGAGATAGAAAAAATCTTTAAATAAAAAAATGTTTAATTCATAAAGATTTAGTTTTAAAATATTTGTTCATACACCCAATAATAGATTTGACACAAATTTGTTCTAAATTATAAAAATTGTAAATCAGTTTTTATTGTAATTTTTTCCATGTTCAACCTGTTCGACTATTACACTTATTTAATTTAATTGGTTATTGCTCGCGTCTTCGTACATGTAGATTTTTGATTATGTTACTCTGATAACATAAATCGAGAGAAAAATATTTATAGTGCAATTAAATAAGTCACAAAATCGACTGGACCTCGGAATGAAAGACAATAAGCTGAAAATTTGCCTTTACCGTTTCTTTAAAAGCACTTATGTTGTGTCATATAAGCATAAGCATTTCAATAAAATCCCATCATATGCACGATATCTCAAAAACAGTTAGTGATTTAAAAAAAATAGGATCAGAATTTTATACTCTACAAGTTTTCGCGACCGTTCCCCTTGAATATTTTCACACGAGATTATGTGAGACTTTTGACCCATTGTTTAGAGTGTCAAAGAAAGTTCTATGCAAATTTATAGCTTATTATATTTCATTCCGAGGTTAATTCCTTATTTAAGGACGTTCGAAAGAGAAAAAAAATGCAAGTTCCTGTAAATTAAATATGTTATAAAAAACGTCAATACGAATTCATTGGTATGCTTCAAAATGTTAGTTCAAATGCATTTTTTCCGATATTGAAAATCATACCTCTAACATTGAGTCTTATGGAGAAACTACAAATATAATCTTTATAATCGAATAAAACACAGTTTAAAATGCAGATAAGTTTTTATAAAACTATGTAAATTGTAGTTAAATTAACAAGGATTTATTTGAGCCAAAGATGAAGGTATGTTCAAATGCATTTTGGAAAGTAATAATGAATTATATAAATAATTTCACGACTCACGAGTATTATTATTTACCAAATAACCATAGAATATTTAAATCTAGTTTCAACGTATACATTAAATCTGTAACGCTGCGGGCATGCGCAGTCGCTTGATACCCCATTGCATTTTGGAAAGTAATAATGAATTATATAAATAATTTCACGACTCACGAGTATTATTATTTACCAAATAACCATAGAATATTTAAATCTAGTTTCAACGTATACATTAAATCTGTAACGCTGCGGGCATGCGCAGTCGCTTGATATCCCCCCCCCTTACGTCTTTCCCCGCAAAATGACTCTTTCGAACGTAGTTAATTGGGTTATTACAAAAAATTTCAAATTTTGAGTAAATGAATAATTTATTATTTCCTTAATCCTTCTTAAATCCATGTCCAAAATTCTAGCCCATTGAATAATACTTTAAAACTATTTTTTAACAGATAATTTCCTATTTACATCAATAAATTTTTTATTTGATATTTTTCACAATTTTCAATGTGAATGAAGAAGAATATGACAATATGAATTAGAACAACACAGCGTAAATTCATTGCGCCGGGATTTACCGTTGAGAAGTTTTTTCGAGACTGACAAAATTATTTTGTGCTTTATACAGTAATGCAATTTATACTACTTAATTACACCGTGATTATTCGCACGATCCATGGGTCTGTGGGATACTTAAAACTTTGCCATCAATTCTCAGAAACTATTTAAGCCAGTGTTGCCAACTTAATATTTTTTAAATCCGTAAATTGGCGTCAAAAAACCCGGATAATTCCGTAGATCTCGATTTTAAACTTCCGTAGATCTACGGATTTGCCAAAATGGATGCAAAAATTGTTATTTATTATAATAATCACCTAAAGTTCCATTATAATTCGTTTATTATTTTCTCAATAAATGATATCAAATATCAATAAATTATATTTATAATTTTCCGTAGAATTTTACTATCATTCGTAGATAATAATACAATTTGGCAACGCTGATTCAAGCAATAAAACTCTAGTACGATTTATTACGTATTTTAAGCCTGAATTAATTACACTATATAAATATCCACGGGTCATTTTACACTATATAAATATAGTGTAATTAATTCAGGCTAAAAATTCGTAATAAATCGTACAAAACAGAATTTTATTGCTTGAATAGCTTCTGAGAATTGATGACAATGCTGCATTGGTTAAAAATTGACATAAATATTATCATAATTATCAAAGTTTTAACTATCACGAGGATCGAGCGAATACTCTTAATTAATATTGGTCACGGGCCGAATGAAAATTTTAGAAGGGGCGGATCCGGTCCGTTAATCATAGTTTGGTGACCGCTGTATTAAAATATATCAATAAATTCAATAAAATATGAGAGCTTTATAAATAAAGCATTTGTCTGTGACTCATTTTCATGACAATTTGTAGAAAAATAGAAATAGTAATAATACAAATGTTTAAAATTATGCCTAAAATTTGATCATTGTCAACAAATTTCATTTGCATACAATATTAACGTTTATATAAAAACTTAAAATGACTATACGTTGTTTCATTGTGAACAATTAAGGGTGTTCAATGATGATGACCCATAGTTAATAACAGAGGCATTAAAGTGCCGACAATTAATATAAGTAAATCAACATGACTAATTCCATTAAAACCTTTTACATTCGGTGAATCCAGTGGCGGTAGATGACTATGTGTTCCATGAATATTTTGTGTCAATTCAGGTAATACATGAACTGTTGCCACATATAAAAATGTTCCGGCCGAAAATAACATTGCAATACCTGAAAATATACATTTGTTTAATTGAATGACTACCTTATTATTGAATCAAAATTATATTAAGGAAATTCATGCATGAGGTTTGATAGTAGATACAATTTTTTTTTAGTGAATTGAATAACTTAATTATGTAGTAAATCCTCTCTCAAAAATTTAAAACCTGTCGTCAATCATTTCAAAGAGTAATTATCGATTAAAAATCAAACTTTTAACACAGCGTCTTATGAAGAACATAATTTTTTTGTACTTCAAATTATAATAACTATATTATTAAAGTAGCCACCATAATAAATAATGTTTATAAATATTCTTTGAAATATGCAGTTTATATAATTGCTTTAAAAAAATGGTGTTGATGGTTTGAATTAATTATTTAATAAAATTAAAACTGTTTTGTTAGGTTTGTTTTTGTCACCATATTTTGAAAACTGGGGACAGCGCACACTAAAATAATATACACATATACACACTGTGAATGTCATAACAAAATCAATTTCTATTTTACATTTATTATACATTTCAACCTTCTAGCAGTAGATCTACTTTCAGTTCGAATGGTATGTTACGAGAATTGGGGCAGGAAACATAGACCTACTAGCTCTAGTTTATAATTTATCCACCAGAGATAATATCCATACAATTCTCAATATTAACGTCAAGAGTCGGATGTATTAGCATATTAAAATAACAAAAATTTGAGTACCTGTAGCGTTCACTGAACTTAAAGTTTCTTTGCCTTCTTGTCCAATTCCAAAATATGTTATTAAAGTCAAAACTGGGGCCGATAATGAAAAAATTAATAAATGCCTTCGTATCCTCTGCCTGTAAAATGATATGTGTTTGTTTTAACTGCTTAATAACTTTAAAAATTCACTTTGTAGTCTATTGAAATATTACCTGTCAATTCCTTCGTGTAATAAAAATGTTACTAAACCAAATGCTGCAGGTGCTTTATGGAGCATAATAGCAAGGAACACAATCATTTCTACATCGGCATGGCTAGTTGTTGCAGCAGCACCTAATGCAACTCCATCAGCTGAAAACGTAAAACATCTATGTTTAGTTATATTGTTTTTGTAAACTATACGGCTAAATGCTAAGTATTTTTGATTAAATAGATCTAGAGCACGGTAGTGCGACAGGCCGAGTTTAAGGGTTTTTTGCCTGTGTACGTTATCGTGATATTTCTAGCCGTTCTTTTAGGGGATATTTGACCCCGATATAACTTTTGAACGAAAAGAGCTACAGTGGTGATTTTTCTAATATATACTATTTAGGGAAATTATAAGAGACTGTTTTTTAAATTATGGGTCATTTTTTACAAGTGCTACTTATTTTTAAGTTTTTGTTATTCGCAATTAAAAGCGAAAGTAGATGACAGTTTGAATATCTATGTGATGTTTAATCGAGTATCCATTGTTATGGTATAATATAACCGAAAAGCAACAATACTAACAAATAACAATGGATAAATAAATAAATAAATAAAAAACAATTAAAAAATATGTAAATAGTAAAAATCAACAATATACGATATATAAAAATAAACAAATTAATAATACAGCGATATCTGTATTATTAATAACATCTGGTAGCTCAGAGGCAGATTGTTGGTCTAGAATGCCAGAGGTCGTGGGTTCGATTCCCATCCTTGATGTGTATAATTTTTCATATCAAGCATTTGATGTCAAAGAGTGTTATAAATTATTATTATTATTATTATATAAATTATTTCATAATTATATTTTTTCGTAGACTCCCTAAACAATGACTTTCGATTCGAACATCGGTTGTAGAATACATAGATTTTGCACAAAGAAAAAAAGGCCCGTGATTTCCAAAAAATTATATGTGGTTTGAAAAATACAAAACAAATGCATAATTATCAAGAATCAAACCATGAACTTTTAACGATTCGCACTAACGTTGATTATTTAAGAAATATTACAGCATTGATGGATAAAGTTTATATACCACTGAGATTTTTTAATGTTTGGTCCCGTTTTTGAAATGGACACAGATACACTTCCCAAAATATACTCCTTCTCAAAACCTTTCACTGTAGTCTGTGATAGGCACATGTGGACCAAGTGAGAACCACCCAATCTCAAGAAAGGAATTGTCTGGTATACAGACGGATCCAAAACAGAAGAAGGGGCCTGGGCAGGAATCTACGGTGAGAGAGCTAAAGCAAACATAAGCCTCAACTTGGGGAAATATGCCACGTCTTTCAAGCAGAAGTCTACGCAGTACTGGCTTGCGTCCGTGAGAACCTACGTAGAGGCCACATAAACCAGAACGTATGTATTCTCTCGGACAGTCAAGATGCTCTAAAAGCCTTGTCTGGAACTGAGGTCATCTTCGGAGGAGTTAAGGATTGTCTAAAGGAACTGTTGGAGCTGGCAAAACGGAACAATGTTAAATTGATCTGGGTACCGGGTCACAGTGGTTTCGAAGAAAACGAAAAAGCATATATCTTAGCAAAGAAGGGAGTTGGTATACCCTTCATAGGCCCAGAGCCTATTTTAGGAATTCCAAAGATAAACAGGTGATCAATGAGTGGATGATTGTTAAACACCGTGATCACTGGGAAAATACACTGCAGTAAAAGCTCGTGAAAATACTGCTTAGGAATGCATCCGAGGGGCTATCTCTCGATGCACTGAAGCTGAACAGGATGAAACTGCCGTAGGTTACCGGATTCATTACCAGGCATCATCCCGGAAGCATCTACACACAATGGGACTCTATAACGGGTTCATTTGTGCAGATTGTGTGGCGAGGAGGAGGAAACATCCAGCCACATTATTATTAACTGCGAACCTCTAGGTTACACCAGATACAAGATATTCGATACATCTCACTCCGAATACATGAACTTTCAGGAAGACCTGATCAGCAAGCCGAGATCTACGGAGAAGCGAATCTCGCAGACTGAGGTAGAAAGGAGAGCACAATGACCATATGGTCGAAGTGCAGTACTTTTTAGATCCCTCTATCTATCAGGAATCAAACCATGAACTTCTAAGGATTCGCGCTAACGTTGATTATGTAAGAAATATTACAGCATTGGATAAAGATTATATATTACATTTTTAACGTTTGGTGTAAATACAGCCATACTTAGATGAACGAAATCTTTTTCACGGGACCGGAATCTTTTTTTCGCTTATGGAGGTTTTTCACTTAACCAAGTTTCTCACTTATAGAGGTTTATTTGAATTTGTTGTTATTCCACGAAATTTAGAAAGCTTCATAAATAACGAATAACAAATACGCTCGACTTTCGCGTATAGAGGTATATGACAAGTGGCAATCTTGGTTATAGAGGTCCAGGCGTGAAAAACGACTCTCTCATATAGAGATTTCTGTTTCTCACTTGAGGTTTTTGTTAAAATGACGGGACCTGGCAATTACTCTCACTTGTAGTTTTTTCGCTCATCCAGGTTTGACTGTATATAGTATTAAGACATATAGATTACAAAAATAAAAATTGTGCAATACCTGCGGCATGGACAACTAATCCAACAGTAGCGGTAACATTCCTCTCAGCAGGATTTGTAGCTTGATTTCTTCTAGCAGAAATTTGATCTACTAACAACATGAATATAAAACCTAAAACTAAAGATATTCCAATAACTGAGTGTGGATCTGTATGATCATCGTTTATTTTAACAGCCTCTACTGCATCTCCAATTTTAGCCGGAGTTGCATTTTCTTTACTATCTGTATGCACGTCAACATTTAACGATCTTACTCCTTCTGGAATGATAACTGCCAACGCGGTTCCAACTAATAAACCAGCGCCAAATATTGTAATCTTTTTTAACTTTTCCTACAAAATACAACATATTTAAACAAATACACAAAATTAATAATCATTTTATTTACCTCCGAAAAATTTATAACTAGTGGTATCGAACCAGCTAAATAACTTCCTACTAACATAACCAAAACTAATAAAATTAATACAAAAGTTTCTTCCATTTTTAGTTTGTTTTTTTCTTCTTTAAAATACTAAGAGTTTTAACTAATATTTATAATACAAATATAATTCATAACTTTAATCAATTCACTTATTTGCATTATGTCAGCATTTTCGTTTTGTAAAATTTTATCAAGCAATATTTAAACAGTTGTGACATACTTTGACACCTGACACGTTAAAATTGTAGATCTGTCAAAATATTAAATTTTAGAAATCAGTGGCCCTAAACAAAACAATATACAATCTATTTATTTATGTTCGATTGTAAAACAACGTACTCAGAAAATTAGGTATGATTGTTTTTATACCGGGTATATATGATATATACAAGGGTATAAATATTAAGTTCAGTCCACGGTCAAAAATATTGATCGTAGAAAAAATTTTTTGGTATTGGGATCTCTGGCAGGGACGGAGCTTAATATTTTATCTACTAGCAGTAGTTACTAAGTTGTTCACCAGAGTGCGACCATAAAACTTGTAGGCCGAAGGGTATGTTAGGGTGGTTGAGGCAGCAATCATCGACCTACTACTACTAGTAACAGTAGCGGAGGGAAGGTCGAAGCCAGGAATTAAGTAAGCCGGTCTAGGCATTTTTACCGACACTTAAAGAACAAGGAATTTGTATGTAGATTAGGTTTTGGTAAGTTGTGCGAGTGTAGCCGACTTTGATAGGAACTATGCCGATATTCATCTGGAGTTTGTGAAAGGAAACTGCAGAATACATTCACTAACATATCCATGGACTTTCGCTCTTGTCCATACGACGACAGTTAAGCCAATTAACCGCCACATTAATTAATTTTTGTTTGTTTAATTAATTTAATTGAAAAACTGTCAGTGTTGGGACCAGAAACCTCCAAGTTCCAATTGATGGTCCAATGTCCAACATCGACCTACTAGCTACAGTTTATAATTTACCTACCAGAGAGCATATCCAAGTACTAGAGTTCCCAATAAGTTTTCATAAATTGACCTAGTTTATTTCCGGATATCCGCCCGCCTGTCCGTCAACACGATAACTCAAAAACGAAGAAATAACGAGCTGAAATTGTGTGTGTTTGTTCTAGAGCTGAAAAGTAAGGGAAAGTTCTTGTTCTTTGCACCGTGCCCCTCCCCGCCAAGGGGTAAATATCCATCTGTAAAACCGTAAGAGAAAGACAAAAATGTTCCTTTTTTTTAAAAATAAACAACTCAATATACACAGGATATTTAAACAATTATCTCAGTTGTTATTTTCACGTGTTAATTTAAGTTTGCAATTTGAGTGCCTCGACTAAAACATCTTTCTCATTTATGAGGTCCTAAAAACTGTTTGAGAGTCGTTGGTTTTTTTTTAAAGGTGAAAAACTATTTACATATTTAAAATGAACTTTCTAATTTTGATAATAAAAATAAATAATATATGACATTTAAATAGAAATAAAGTAACCATTTACATTAAAGAAAATGAAAATCCAATAGAAAATTTGGAATATGAACATAGTATGAGAACGATTATGAGAAATGACACATTAGACCGGATTAATTGAAACTGATAATATACGTTTTATAATTTTTCTTATGTATTAATTGTTTCGAAGATTAAAACGTTGTCAAGATGATGAAATATGATGAAGGTGAAAAGTTAGCGGACACTCGTCCATGTGCGGCAATACGAGCTGATTTAAAAATGTGCCTATTATCAAGCGATTGTTGTAAAAAGGTAAATTTTAGGTTATACCATTTGACATGTACAATTTTAGAATTTTATTTTGCAAAAAATGTCATTTATAAGTAAATTACAATCAAAATTGCTCTTTATATTTCGTAAATATTTTTATTAGTGATAATTTTTTTTAAATGTCACATGTTTTTATATTGTGCATTATTGGGTTTGTTTCTAGGATAAGAAAACACCTCGTGAATGTTTATCGGTAACAGATGGCAGTGTACCAAACCAATGTCAGGTTTTACGCCGCACATTTTTTGAATGTAAACGTTCTTTGGTATGTATATTTTAATTTTTCAATTTTATTGTTAAACGTTTAAGATAGTATGGTATCAAATGCACTTAGAAAAAATCAAAATTTTCGACCGCCTTGTTTAGAGATATAATTAATTAAAATTATGTAAAAATACACTGGCTTTTATAAGTGTCAGATTATTAAGAATTTTCTATTATTAATATTTACTTAATTATTACTTGATAATCGAGAACAATTTTTTATTATCTATAAAACTATGATTTCTTATAAACTGAATGTGAAAGTGATTTCTTGGCGCCTACATTTAAACATTTAAATTCCGTACACCACTGACACCAGTGACCCCTACTGATAAAAGATAGTTACACCAATTCATGGTCGTTTATTTAACATTACGTTCGATCTCCTAATATATCTATTCTTCATGATAATTGACGCTTACAAAATATAATTCCAAAACGAACGGCATTTTCAAGAGTAGAGTAATCGTTCATATGCCAAAACGAACGCAAATAATTTGCGCTTATAAGAATGAGCGCTGAAAGCGTGTATGCGCTCAAAACGAATTCACCTTATGTTTATTAGGTAAAAAATATTGGGTGCCAAATTTGATTTTAAATAAATTCATAAGATTAAGTATAAGAAAAATATATATGTTTTTTAATTTTATTATTTAGTAATTGTATTTATTTCATAATAATAAAAACGTACTTTTAACATTACTTGAAGAGCAATATTAAAATGTTTGTACCACAACACGTGGTGCTCTTTTGAGGAAAACGGCTAATTGGTATATTTCAAACATTTGATATAAGTACGAGCATGTTCTCTCTGTAAAGAGAGTTTATACGCATTTTATTATTGAATTAATTGGACTAATTTAGTGGATTTATTAATATGAAATAATGCATGCAATCATGTATCGAATATAAATAATTTTTTTCCTGATTAGTTATTTTCAACTTGAATGCAATGCTAAATCACCTAAATATTCTGCTATAATTACTAAGCAAAATGGCGTCATAATCTTAGTTGCTTAGTATCTGTCAAATGTCCTGGAAAAAAACTAAGTCAGATATACTTAGTTGTGATCAGCACCACCATTTTGTAATTTTAAATCATTTTTGTTTCAGTTGGATAATAGACTTCGTTTTAAGGGAAGAAAAGGATATTAATATTATTGAAATAGGATATTTAAATATAAAAAAATGTAAATATTGTTTCGAATAAATTTATTTAAAATATGCCATGATATTTTTATTTGAATATAACTCAATTTTATAATTTATATAACATATTTATTACATCACAGGCAAAGAACTTTTTAAAAATTTTATTTAGGGCCATTGTATAAGTATATCACAAGGAGTAGAGGTGGCTTAGTAGGAACAAATGTTATTATTGTTTCTATTGTTTTGCTTATCCATGACTTTTTGTTTTTAAATATCATGAGAACATTTTAAATTTTGTATAACTTATTACAGAAGAAATTGGTGCTCCATTATATTGTATGTATAATTTATTGTAAAATAATTATCATACTCAACGCCACCCCTAAGCTAAGGAGCACCTTTACGTTGTTAAAAAAATTACACTTTTGATTGTACGCATACAATTGATTTAAACTTGATAAATTTCAAAATTCTTCTATTTGCGCCTAATGATTTTTAAAACTGGACTAATTTTTAAAGCAGCTAATTTTACTAGATGAATGAATTGTAAAATATTCACATTCCAACGAAAATATTTTCGCTGGTTTTTATAAGGTTTTTAATTTTTACATAATAAATGAAATAGTAACCCATCTGCACTAATGTTTTGAGGACAAAAATAGTTCTGCTATCAGACCAGATTTCCACAAAATAGTGGGTGTCTAAATGGTTTTGGATAGTCTTTAAATGGTCATTCCAGAAGTCATGATCGGCGCTTATTCACCGTGAAAAATTCTTTATAAGTAATCCACCGATAATTTCGGTGGTGTCACTTTAGCATAAGCCTTGTTGTTACCCATATAACATATGTAACCATAAGTATAATCCACCAGAAGTATTCTATATACATATGTGATCGTATTTCATGTCTGCATTTTTGGGTAAAATGATGGATTACATATTATATGATGGATTACATAAACATTACCAAGGCCTAGGGTGGATGGTAAGTACACCTCGCCCCAGATCCTGCAATTAGCTTTCCAAAACTTCGTAACTCAGGAGACGAGTTGAAAATTTGAACATTTATTGAACAACGAGTTGGCTTATCGGATTTATTGCCATCTTACAATTGACGTCAGTCACGAGGTAAATTTCAGGTAGACGGCGGATTTTCGTCCGTATATAAATACCGACCAGGTTGCCATAGACAGCTATTCCAAAGAATATTCAAAACCATTTTTTAAAATTCACCATATTGTGTGGTCTATGGTCTATATGTTGTTAATGCTGAATATCTAGTGATATTTACCTCCGATGGACCATTGATTAAATTTGTGTTATAACTATATAATTGAAAATAAAGTATTTCGCTCAGCTGTTATACTCTTAGATTAGGATCAAATTATGTTCTTCATAATCTGATATCACTTATTAGGTTTATTATATTGCGATTAGTTATTATTGAACGCAATGGTTTTGGCAAAAAAAATAGTTGTAAAGCCGATAAATGATGTGACACCACATCATCCTACTCATTCTTCCCTTCATATCTATAGACATATACCATATTTTTCCAAACATTATGTACACTCCCGTTCATAAAAATCGAACCAGTAAATCACATTCTAAGAGTATACATTACTGAATATATGTATAATATAACATACAGTAACACTTAGAATGTTTTAACTGGTTCAATTTTCATGAACGGGAGTATATCGTTTATTATTAGGCCACAAAATTTTCCAAACAATATAGTCGAAAGTCTTTAGTTTGCGCCTAGATCAATTTTTTGGAAAAATTTCATAATCCCAGTCTATTGCTAAAAAGCAATAAATTTATGATATTGTTCTTTATTGTAAAGATATTAATTAAAAAATAAAGAAAATTTAAAAAATGTATTATTTTAGTATCGGAAGTAAAGATCACAAATAAAAAAAAAGTGTCTTTGTAGAAATAAGATTAGTTTTTGTGATTTGAAAGTTTAAATATACTTATGCAATGAAAATAATTTAGAATTACGTATAATTGGCGCTTTTAGGGAGATTTCCTTGTAATTTTGAGCAAGATATGTATATTTTGAAATTATTTTTTATTCGGAATTCAATTAAATCATCCAAATGAGTTAAATAGTTAACTTTCACTCTCTCATTTGTATAGTATAATAGTTGTTTTACATTATACAATTTTTTGTATAAATAAAATTTTTTGTGATTCTGCACAATGAATAACAATTATGTTTTTAAGTTATTGTTAGTTCCAGAAAAAAATAATTGCAATTTTTCTTCAAATAAATTATAAATAATTTCCATAATATATACCACAAATACGTTTGCATATACTCATTAACACTGCATAAATAAATAAGCTTATTACAAATGACTATCGAATAGTATCAGATAGCGCGCTAGTTGCTTGTCTAGATTGCGCTGAATAAGGTCCAAATCATATTGACATCAACTATGAACACATCAGATAAAGTATGGAAACTTCTTGTCGATACTTAAATCTTTTTGAAGTCACTTCACATAATCTTGGGAATTGTAGATTGTGTTTTAACACATGGGCCGATAGATGGTAAGAATTGTAATTTAAATATAAATATCAATTTTTATTAAGTATGTATTTGTATTTAAATTATTTTATACAAGTATTTTATTTATTTGTTTTTAAATTTTATTTACATTTATTTTATGTATATTTATGTATACTTATATTAATTATTTATCAAATTAAATGTCGACTACCTTCTATTGGTCAATGTATTGATACACAATCTTCTGTTTATCAAGGTTGGGTAGTGGTACAGCCCATTACACAATGAAAAAAATAAGGTATAAGATATAAGAAATGAGGAATAAGAAATAGCACAGCGACCAAAACACAATGGACGATAAGCTACAATATTCAACCAATCACAGCGGTTGAATGCCTGCTGCTGGTGTGTGCACAAATGTCAAAAACATCGAAAGAATCGATTGCGCATAACATCCTGCGCATAACATTGCCAGCCAAACATGTGATTGGCTGGGAATAAGAAATAAGGAACAGATATTCAACGCGACGGAAATTCTGTTGCTACTTCTTATTCCTTATTTTTGAATTATGAATTGATCAACGGTTCTGCCATCTGCTGGATTCCGCTATTTCTTATTTCTTATACCTTATTTTTTTCATTGTGTGGCCTTACGTGTTTATATGAATAGTGACATCATTGACGTCACATCAACCATAAATGCATTACAGTAACATTCTCTATGTGTTGCTGAGTTTATAGTCCGTATCATAGACAAACAAGGAGTTTGTCTTTGGTACAGACAATCGATTGGAAATATGGAACGCACTCAATATTGTGTACAAAATAGAACATGTTCCTAATCCTATTCATTTTTGAAACTATTCGTGTTTGAAATATAAACAATTTAAATCGTATAATAAAAAAAAAATTTTTAAAAATCAAAGTCCAAAGATATGCTTTTTTCAATTCAAAACGATTCAAATTCACTGAGCAGAATTGTAGAATATTTCTTTTCAAAAAAATTGTTCAATGTAATATAGCTATTGGGAAACTAAATAAATACATCGTGTCAACGACATAACGTCATTACGAAATTAAAATTAAAAGAAAAATTAATATTTTTGTATATTTTATAATTTTATTGTCTTTGATTCTTTGTTATGAATTTGATTTGTAGTTAATTTTTTTGTTTAATCAAAACTTCGTGTTGGGATATGTTACATTCATTAATAGACATAACCTAATCAATTTGTGTTTGTATAACATGTTTGTCGGACGGGAAAATTAATTATTAACAACTTGTTAATAATAAGCAAATTAAAGTTTGTTATAGTAAGTAGTTTTGAAATATAATTAAAAATTTATAAAGGCGCATCTACACATGGTGGTCGGAAAGACCATTAGATAAAACTTATTGTCTTTGTTGAATAGCTCATGTATATCTTAGTGCATGCCCACATCACTTTTAATTCTACTCTTTCAAATTTTGTTTGCTTCTGACGAACAAAGTCATTTGAAAGATTTCTTATTTTATGATTGATTTAATCCAAGTACGGTTTTTCATGATTTTGTGTGTAGCATTTTAGCATGATTTTGAAAATTAACTCTTACTGAAATGATTATTTTTCATCGTAATTCACAAAATATTATTTTCCATGTAAAGTAATCTATTATTGACATTAACTATCGGTAAAGTTACTCATGACGTCATATTCCAAAATGGCTGCATTAGTAAGGTTACATAATAGTTTCATTAACAAAATAATAATTTTTCATCTTATTAACGTAACCCTTGTAACGCATAAGTAACTATCACAGTTGAGCCCGACTACTCTGTTTATAATTATTGTCACCAGATGTCATAGTCCTAAGGAACAAACACCAATAAAAATTATATCAAGTCAACAAATGATATCAAAGACAACAAATACATTATCATATTTATTTTCTCTGTTTAAATCACATTTTGTTTTTAAGTTTAGTGACATGACATACTTTGCGGGAAAGATAGATATATGCCACTTGAATTAATAAGTGAATATATTATTATATGTAATGAAAAATATACCATTTCTGTTGAGTCCTGCCTTCGTGAAGATGCGCCTTAAGGCGGGAGTTATGCGGTCAATCTGCCATCAGTTCATTCCATGAATGTGGTCAGACTGATGTTGATTGATGGTATGATAAAGTTAACTGTGTATGTCTTGTACGTTTGATGGCACACTGAGCGTGTAACACTCATCTAAATATTGCAAATATGCTAACAAATGACATGCATAATATAAGGGTTTTTTCACACCGAAGATGCAAGACGCAAGATGCATGCATCTAAAATACTAGACTGTGTAATTGAACGAGAGGTTTCACACCGAAGATGCAAGTGGGTCTTGCATCCTGGATGCAAGATGCACTTGCATTTTGAGTACCAAACGGCTGGAGATTTCAGCGTGCATCTTTGTTGTGCTGGTCTTGTATACTCGCCCCTGCCACCTCGCCCCATAGAGATAATGGATATAAACAGAAGATACAAGTGGCACGTGCATCTTTGATGTGAAAGCCCTTTCATCAAGATGCAAGTCGCACATGCATCCTGCATCCATCTTGCGTCTTGCATCTTCGGTGTGAAAGGCCCCTAATGATTCCGTGAATTAGAAATCATCATATTGATATTTGTGAAATGATACACGTTATTTTGAATATTGTGAAATGCCATGATATTTTTGGTACTGTTGTGATGTTATAGTTTTTTTTACGATTAGTTTATAGAGATTTACATATAAAGTAATTTTGTTTTTCTTCGACCTTATGGTCCAAGCTTGAGTTTAGTATAATAATATTTTTTATTAGCAAAATGCTTGTGACATCTGTTATGAGCATTTCTAGGAGAAAAAAAACTGTTAGTCACAGTCTTTTTCTTGTATGAGGAAAATTGTTAAAAATATAGTGGAAGTTAATGCAAATTAAAAAGTTTATATTTTATTAAAATTATATTATATGCCAATCTCTATGGTACATCCTAAATAAAAGACTCTGTATTTAAAAATCGTAAATCGATTTTGGTGAAAAGGTTTAATATTGATGTTTAAAATTAATTGTTGAATGTCATGATTTCAGAAAGCCAACTATCGAAATTATAAACATTTCAAATAACTTATATTTAAAAAAACCAATAATTAAGTAAATTTCAATAATAATTGAAATCATAAGTAATTGAAAGAATCTACACTTGTAATTATTGCTCAAAATTTTATCATTATTATAAAACTATTTTGGCGTGAATATGTTACTCTATCTCAATTGTGCTAAATTTTTTTTAAAACTTTTGTAAACATTCGCATTATTTTTTGGTGTGTTTCCTAATTTGTTTATACCTATTTTATAGTATTATAAAAACATAATTAATTTTCCTTAAAATGGAAATATAGTTTAATATGTATAGAAGACATTATGTCAAATATAATGTCTTTTTTTTTTTTGTTAAAATTCATTGTAAAAACAATTTTGCATTTTTTATAACATTATCAATAATTTTCATTGTTAATAATTACTAAGCGTTTTCGAAAAAGTACCTGTGTGACTGTTTTACATATTTTGTATCTTCGTTTTTGGGTGCGATTATGTTAAACCTGTGAATAACGATTAAAGCAACATTGTGATAATAGCAGAGCCTATGTTTATCCTTGTTACTGGCTGAGAAAATAGACTGAAGTATTATCACAGCTCCCATTGTTTGTCGGAAACCAAGAGTGTTTGAGTTAACAGTAGAGTCTAGGTCCAACCTCGATACTGGCTGAGAAACAATACTGAAGTATTATCACAGCTCTTATTGGTCAGAAACCAAGAGTGAGTCACTGCGCTACTCTAGTGTAAGCAGCTCCATTGAAAAGCATGCTCTTGTTTTCTCTGCGTCGATAGTATCACTGCTTTAATCCTATATCGCAGCTTTATCATAACCGCAACCTTTGTGTAAATAACATAAAGGATAAGATGCATATGCACACACAACGATTCACAAGAATATATATAGGCTAAGAACTCACGATTCTACGTATGACATTTTAGGGTACCTGCATATTTTTATACTATTTTAAATTGAGGTTGAACACATTTATCGCACTGTCAGAGAGTCAGGAAATAGGACTCCTGACTCAAATGAATTTAGTACCATTAGCCGAATATGCTTTTGCTGACTTCACACTGCTGTTCATTGAACATCTGTAACATGAAAAATAGATAAATAGAAGATCGAACGACATAGGCAATTCGTCTGTTTTTTCGTCCTCGAAAACGTGTAGAGATATCATAGTTATTATTTTCGCCACTAGCGGCAGTGCGAATCTACCCGTACGGAATTATTATTATTATTACGTATTAAAATCAACGGTTATAACATCTTACAAATAAAAATTGTAAGTTTAAAAATTGTTTAATTTTATAAATGTGAAAAAATGGGACGATGTTGTACAGGAAAAGCATAGATATACTGTTATATATCTATGAGTGAAAGGTTGTTTAAGGTTAGGAATGCGTGTCTGCATTTACGAAAGGAATATGGTCTGTAATTACCGTTTTGTCATCTTCTTTCTTTATCTAATATATGTCAGTTATTGTAAACATATATTATTATTATTAATTGCAGAATTATCACTATGATTCACCATCTTTTTATTTATTGCAGATTATTAAGAATTCTCTATTATTAATATTTATTTAATTATTACTTGATAATCGAAAACAATTTTTTATTATATATAAAAACTATGATTTCTTATAAACTGAGTGTGAAAGTGATTTCTTAGCGCCTACATTTAAACATTTAAATTCCGTACGGCACTGACACCAGTGACCCCTACTGATAAAAGATAGTTACACCAATTCGTGGCCGTTTATTTAACATTACGTTCGATCTCCTAATATATCTATTCTTCATGATCTGTAAGAAAATGAGATCAGACATGCAGATACAATATGTAAATACATGGACATAGCTTAAGTTTTTAAGTTCTTGTAGTCTTAAGAATTTAATCACATGCATATATATTAGTGTCGTATTGTATCCGTGCTTTAGTGCCAATGAAAAAAAAAGTTTTCCTGTAAGGATTTAGGTAAAAGAGTTCGCACACATCCAACTTAGATCAGGATCAGTATCAGACTGCTAGTGCCATCAATATTTGATCAGACGTCGTTCAGTGATATTCAGTATTCTTGTTAGTGATATTTGTCTGTATTATTTTTTCTTTTTCAACATCAAACATGACTTAATACTCTGAACACTGAAAGACTCCATGAACACTAAACAAACTGTGCTGAAATATTTAAGATGTGCAAATGGATCTTTATGGGAGCGGTTCTGTTTGCTAGAATTTGCAGTCATATATATTAGTCAAACTCTACTCTCACAGTTATATTTTCATACAGATACGTGTTAAGCCAAAATTTCGAAGTATTGAGGCCCTTTCTCGTTGTGTGTGAATATATTATGGTACAAATGTGGTAACGACAATTCGAAATATCTAATTTGTAAATTCGCTTCAATTTTGTTTATTTTATTTATGCTATAAAAGTGTGTAAATCACATTGTGAAAAAAAAAACTATATAATATAATTCTCAAACGATATGTATTAGGTAAGATAAAAATGTGGTCAAGCTGTGCCTAAAATGCAAACTTCAAAAAATTTTTGTAACTTTTCTTTTACTAGTCTGCTATAGTATTTTTTTTTTGTATGTTCTATTTTATTGGTATACATGAAAATGTTAAGAATATATTTACTCTTGAATTTGAGAAAATGGATTTGATAATATATTTCTGTCCATTAATTTCCTTTTTATTAAATTTATTTTTAACTACACTATGAAAAATGCAATTTTTATGGATTGTTGGTGTACATCCTTCCCGTTCATCAGACGCCTGAAAAGCCTGTTTTTAAGTTGAAGACTATTCATTGAGTCCGGGATCTTGTGAGAGTAAGCAAGGCTATGTCAAACGTACAACAAACGGCCATATACAGGAATGGAGTCGATCACTTGAAAATAGCTCTTTCGAAATAAAATTTAGAATGGCAAACGCTTGGAGACAGTTTTGGTCTATAAAACCCATATTCAAGAATGACCTCCCTATCAATCTCAAGAGCAGAGTAATGGATGTTTACGTACTGCCACTACTAACATACGATTTCCAGATATAAAAGTCGCTGGGGATGCCAAGCTAATCGATGGACGGGCGAAGAAACCAAATTTGAAGTTGGAAAATGGATATTCAAGTCTGGCAACACTAGCAGCTTTTAGGGGAGGCCTGGTCCAACTAGTGGGCTGACATATGGCTCTATTATAACAGCAACCGTTTTCGATAACGTACCGGGCAGCCAATTGTAGACTTTTTTGTGATTCTAACAATTAACATTTCATGACTTGTATTTACAAATGAAGTTGTTGACATGCAAAGCCTTGAAATTGGTTGCCCGTTACATGACGATAAAACTATAGCGCCAAAAACTTCCGTTTTAAAATATGCTTTAATATCAAGCTATTAGAGAAAAAAAACTCTTTCGCACATTGTATTTAATATTTTTCTGTAATTTGTTTCTTAACTTCAGAGTATCCTTTGTTGTTTTCAACTCTCAAACAAAGTTATTGGTTAAGGAAATTCTTTTCTATATTTTTCACTTCAATTTCATTTTCGAATACATATCAATTAATTATATGTAATATATAAATTATATATATTCTTAACATTTAAATTTTTTATATTTAAAAGGCAATTAATTTTATTTAAGCATATCTATTTAATGGAGGCACATTTGGCAAGAAGAAAAAGTCGATAAGGTAATTTGAAATAATAACAGATAAATTTTACTTGGTCAAGTGGGTAGTAGTATTCATTTTTATTTTCTTTATGTTGGCACTTTGGAATAAATTGTTTTGAAACAATTTATGTAACTATTATTTTAATATTTGTTAGTTATAAACAAAAATATTTTTCTATTCCATAAAGTGTGTATTATGCATTATCACATGAGAAAAATGAAATTTTCCTACAATAATGATTAGAAATTTATATACACATCAGACACCAAACTAACAACAGAAAAGTGAAAGCAAGTAAGCTATTTTTGATGTTTCACTTTTTGATATAGAAAGTATGGGTATGTGCCTTTCTGGTAAAGACGGTCATGAGTCGACGTTAATAAGTATATATTTAACGTCTATGACTAAAGCATTACTCATAACCTATAAAAATATTCTTTCGACTATCATCTTAATGTGACAAGCTTCTTCATGCAGTGATATGGTTAGTATTAAGTATCACTGCAAATCAAGATATAAATATGAAGGTTACGTACCTCTTAATGTGCCATTTTTGTACCTCACATCATTAACACATAAAATCGCTTAAGAAATTAGTATTTTTTTGACTTACTCTGTGATACTTCCGATTATGGACACCATATATTATTGTATAAAAACCTGTCCTATTAAGATCTTAACGAATAAATTTCTTGAACTGTTGAACAAAGACCCATTTACTCAATGTATAACATCGAATAAAAATATTCTATGTTCGAACATTTAACCAGCTTAAATAATAAGCTACCAAAGAATTGTACGATGCTTAAAAATTATGGTTAAGCCGTAATTTTTGATACATTTGACGAAGTTCTCCGACAATCTCCGTATCTACGCGAACATCAAGTGATAATCTTGTCACCGGGGTCAAATAGCAAAATCAGCAAATGCTGGCTTCTGATTGGTCAACGCGACATACCCCTGGTGTTTTACGCTACATGCCCCCTCAATGTAGTTCTAGCTTATCTAACTAGATGATATTAACAGTCTTGTAAAAATTTATGCGAATACTCTTAAGAAATTTATAGGAGTCTAAATATAACTATAGCCGTCTAGTGCGAAATACGAGTAAGGAATATTATTATGTAAAGGACATACTTATTTATAAAAAGAAATTTAAGGATATGTTAGATACTTTTTAACCGATATGTTTCTTGATGATATTTCTAAGTTTGAATTTTGATATGAGTATGCATGGTTGTGTTACCAATGGAGTTTAATCCGTAAGGGAGGTTTCTGCACACACATCAGCAAAACCGGACCCGTTGAAAAAATATAGCGGGTTCTTTACGTGTGAGAGGACTTATTTGATTACACTTCTTCCAGCACTGATACAGGCTTCGATTTTGCGGGTGTGAGTAAAAGCACACTAACCACATAGTTTTTCTTCACGGAAGACTGTATATATAATGTAAAAAAAAATTGATTAAATAGGAATTTCTACTGCTTACGTAATTCGTGATTTTTGAAGTACTTTATCGACTTTTTTTTTTTAAATATTAGTTCAATTGTTAATATGTTATTTCGTAAAATAGTGAATAGTTTATTTTGTAAGTTTTATTGATAGCTGAATAGATAAAATTTTTGAAAGTAGCTTCCTTTCGACGAGATGCCCAACTTTTCTCTCGCGAAAATTCTCGATGATAGTGACTAACGAAGCGTGTAAGAGAGTAACTTCTTTGTTTGACGATAGCAAAAATTTTATCAGTAAGAGTTAATTTGTTCGTTAAATTGAGCGATAATGTAATAAAGACTTCAAAAAAACTTGTGTTCTACAAAATGGATGGTGTGACAAGCAGGTTCCCCACCCCCAACATGTGCAAATAACGGGGTCTACATAGTTATTAGTAACAAGCTGATTTTTATGCTGTTAATTAATAATGGTATGTATAATTTGCTGGCCACCTTGTCCTACAAATTTAGTGGTTCAATTTCCCAGTCCTACGCTCTGAACATGTCAATGTAAAATTTTCATTTATAAATTAGAAAAATGTTTTCTTATTTCAATGACACACAATGTTTATATGTGGGTCTCATTTCTACAACCTTTAGTTCATAAAAGACTACTAATGTTGTTTTTATCATGAATACACTGAATCGTGGCAAGTAACGGTTATTTAAGTAGCGCCAAGTAATAAGTATGTTCCGTTATTTGAACCTGTTTGGGGTGGGGGGACCTGCCTGTCTTACCATCCATTTTGTAGAACATAAGTTTTTTTGAAGACTTTATTACATTCTCTCTCAATTTAACTAACAAATTAACTGTTACTGATAAAATTTTTGATATCGTCAAACAAAGAAGTTACTCTCTTACGCGCTTCGTTAGTCACTATCTTCGAGAATTTTTGCGAGAGAAAAGTAGGGCGTCTCGTCGAAAGGAAGCTACTGACAGAAATTTAGCCTGTTACTAATTATTAAAAAAAAACCGTGCTGTACTGTGGACTATACTGTCTTACTACTCTGTATAATAATATTCAGAGTTTAGTATCATACCACGAGATTTTAGGCTCAAGAATTCTCTAGAATCTTTATAGTATCGTGTAAGATCAAATTGATTATACCCTAAATCTATACCGACGAAATGTCCAAGGACCTTGAAACTAGAATTATTTTTTTGTACAGTGTATGTTTTTGATCGAAATATAATAAAAATAATAAATAAAAGTTTTAACAATTGAACTATATTATATATTGTGATGCCAAGTATTGAAATATCATATATCTACTGCTAATTATTATCTTAAAATGATTGAATCGGTCGATATAATCCAGTGTAGCCACATAATCTGGCACGTAATGCTGGTATTAATAATGCCGTTGTCGATATATCCTGTAGTAATGTTGCACACTCACAAACCAATAAGTACATTTTATCACCTTTTGTACTCAATGATTTATGTAATGCAATGCGTTTTAAACCAGCAGCTTTTGGTAAATATCTGTATAACATACGTGCACCAGTCCAGTATAACCAATTACGTTCAAACTTTTCACGATCATCACCATCGAATACTTTGTATACGGATATTATGTATCCGGTGTAGGGTGTATGGGAGCGTGTTAAACCTGTACCAGGATCTTGTAATGGTGGTCGACATATGGCTGCTACTTCACTGAATAAATCCAATGTATGTGAGGCTGTGTAACGTAGTGCACGTGGATCAAACTTACTTAGACTTGATATACGTAATTGATTGTAGAATGCTGATGGATCAGTTTGAGCACTATTCACCAAATAATACGATATAAATGGGAATTCAGCTGTAACAAGCGAAAAACATAAAATTAATTGGTATTTAACGGGGTTACACACCTAAAATGTACGGGGTACAGGAGAAAACTAGTAAAATATAATTTATATTACCGGTTTCAAAAGTTGGCAAGGGTACAGCATCGGACTGGGCCTAAAAGGCATGGGTGGCATTATGACCAAGGACCTGTCATTCTTTAAGATCAGGGTAGACGATACCATTAGGTCAAGCAGAAAACTAAATGTTAATAATAATAAGTTTTACCCCAATTCCTAGAACAATTATTTGTATTTTATAAATAGGTATTTCGACTACAAAGTAGTTATCATCAGTATGAATTAGCTAATCGTAACAATCTCCGGGATATGGTGTCAAAGATATGCTAGTCGTTGCTAATTTGATGCCTCAAATAATTGTTCTAGGAATTGGGGCAAAACTTGAAATTTAATTTCAAAAAACCTAGAGTTCTCTTTGATTATCTTAATAATCTTTTTATCAATAGGCAAAAGTTTTTGGAAGTTTTTAGACTCAAAGGCGTACACTTTTATGTAATAAGTTCCAATTGCTTATATAGTTTATTTCAGTTAGATTGTCCATAAATCTTTCGTAAAAGCAGCTATCGTCCTTATTTTTGATAAGATCTGATTCTGTGTTTGATTAATCAACGAGTCCAGGAGTTCTTGCCCCTTCATAGAGCAATAAGACACCTCTTATTGCGCGTCAGCGCCAAAAATCGTCTGTTGCAAGTTATTTACGTAAACAAGGTTGTGAGGATTATACAATAAGCGACGTATAAGTTGGAGTACGTATTAATGTGCATGTTATATTGGGACAAGAGTTCACATGCACATAGCATGTAGCTTCGACAGACATCCAAATCTCTTCGGGATAAACAAAAGCGTTCTTTGCTGTTTGATCTAAACCATCTTCGCAGATCTATTTCTGCTCTTATTTCTTCCTTCTTCTCCGTGTATAAACAATTTTGCGTGTAGCTAGTACGCCTGGGGGCACATCGCAGGCTAGGACTTGGGCGACAAAAACCACCCTAACTATATGGCCAGCTTGACACCGCAATGGTATTTATATTTACAACTGTCATATTTGGAAAATAAGATGCTTGAAAAAGAGCCTAGTTTAACTTTTAATTTGGTAGCAGATGAATGAGGGCAAGCACCTAATTTACGGTAAGTAGTCTAATTTGGCAACACATTGTCGAATGCTTTTTAGGTCCAGTTTAGCATGTTGGCTTGAACTTGGCGGGGCGCTTAAAAGAATTCTTATAAAAAAATTATAGTCCAATAAGTCTCAACGATTAAAACATTGCTGGATGTTTTTTGGCCGATAAAAAAAATTCGTCGTTGACCTGAACGACGGCGCTTTTGGGCCAATGTTTATAGCTTTTGAAATAAAGTCCATCAAATTTTAATAATGGTTTAATGGGTTTACATGGTAACACAATGACCAAAAACTACCAACAAACATGTTGGGTGGGTTTGGGAGGTGACGGTTTAAACTGCGCCATTAAATTCATGGAAGTGGTAAGTTAAACACTTAACTGCCAAGTTGATACTTCAATATCAAATTAATGAAGCGTACTCTGCCTCCCGTTTCTAATTACTATAATCGTCTAATAGGGGAGAGATTTATGATTGGTTTCGATAAAATCCTTAAAGATTTGATCATATGGAAACCAACCTTGAACCATTCAACTTAACTTATTTAATAAAAATTAAATCATTTGTTTAAAGTGTTTTTTTATTTTTATTTTTATTTTTATGTTCATTTTTATTGAACTTTGGCAAATTGCATCGGTTGTCACTGAGTAATTTATGCCTCTTTTTTTGGATATAGGTATTTATGGAATTGGTATGTAATTTATTTCGAAATTTATTTGATAATATATCAATTCATATCAATGGCGGTCGGTAATAATGTCTTTATAATCGTTATATAATATCAACATAACTTATATATTTGTTCCAGGAGTGGATTTATTCATAAAGATTGATCTTTTTAAGATCTTGACCATATGTTGTATTTATACCGAAATAAAATAAACTAACTTATATTATAAAGTGTCTACACACTATCCTATTAGTTATAAACTTAGACTGAGCCGAATCACTCAGTTTCAAGACCTATTTTCATCTCTCAATTAAAATTATAAATATTAGTGGTACTTTCCTGGAGGTGAGACTTTTTTTAGGAAATTTCCTGCTCTTTAAGAATCTTTTTTTCGATTTCCGATATCTATAATAGTTGAGATATTTCCAAAAAAACGAACCCCCCTTTTATTTTTACTAAATTGTTTATAACTTTTGCAATTTTGTTATGCGGGACTTCAACTTTTGGCAAGAACATCTGGCTCATGTGAAATTTGGGAGAACCGAAAAATCGTGTATAGCGGCGCACGTTATTGAGAACAACCACAAAATTGATAAATCGAATCTAAAACAACTTAAATCGGTACAAAACCCCACAGAATTAGTTGCATACGAAAGCATTTACATATACAAATTGAGAAAACAGATTATGAATTTAGACAATGGCCCAATTCCAAATTCTGATTTAATAAAATTAAACCATTTTCAAAAATCAAAATCAAAATCCAATACCTGAATGTCAAGGTTAACGTAGATACACTCACTTTAGTGACAAAACAAACGCCGCTAGTCACCAAAGAGTACCGTCAATAAATAGGTGGGGCTTTCCACACACCTAATCCAGTAGTCAGGCAACTCAAATAATCCTCAAGTCAGATTATACCGTCAGTCAAATCGTATAAAAGGACAGAACTTTTTTAATATCATTGTGAGACACGCACCAAATTAGCAACAAGCATATCTCTGAATCCATATTCCCGAGATAGTTACGATTAGCTAATTCATACTGATGATGACTACATTGTAGTCGAAATACGTATTTATAAAATACAAACAAATGTTCTAGGAATAGGGGCAAAATTTGGAATATAATTTTACTTTGATATAGTCTTAACTGCCCCCTATATAACATATAACCGTGGTCCGCCGAAAGTGTTGCAGAGGTACAGTGTATGCCCTTTTTATTAAAACAATGCAATTTTAACAAATGTGTCGCGTTACGTTAAGTTTGGTCGGACCATGCCACCTCCTCGTCGCATATCGCTTTGTAAAAGTATGAATATCTGAATACGGTTCTGGTATGGAATTTGTCCAATTATATACCTAAATAAAAGTGTACCCATTTCAAAATGTTTGTGATGTATGTAGACCGTCCATGCTAACTAAATAATTTAATAGACCAAATAAAATAAGTTTTCATGTTTGAAGTTTTCAATTC
This sequence comes from Nineta flava, assembly GCA_963920215.1. NCBI lineage: Eukaryota > Metazoa > Arthropoda > Insecta > Neuroptera > Chrysopidae > Nineta > Nineta flava. The sequence continues at coordinate 22,375,479 of OY986043.1, read as the reverse complement.
AAAATAGCATGATAAATAAACATTAACAATTTTATTAGATGATATCATTTAAGGAGCTTCCGGACTTTTTTAAAAATACTTTTAAATTTTTTCTAAAACTAATTGAATTGAATATTTGGCTTGCTAACCATTCTTCTGTGCATTTAAAATGAAAGAGAATATCTTTTCAAAGAAGTTTAAATTTTCTGTGCAATTTGACAGAAAATTTTCGCATTCCTTATTAGACTATCAGCTGATGTATACTAATGGATTTATCGTCGTCAATTATATCATTTTTTTATTTAAAAAAATATTTATTTTTGAAAAATGACATACATCTCTGTCCATTAGTATGTATGTATGAGTGAGGTCACGTTATAGTCGCAATTCTTGACCGATTTTGTTGATATTTTTAAATCGAGTAGTTACCTAGGGACCATCTATAATATACGTCACGCAAAGTTCACGCATTTTTGACTCCTTCCTCCCCCTTGGTCATGCTGCATCACAATTCTTTTTATCCCCTACCAAATAATACGTTTAACCTAACCCTTAACCCCCATTATTGATTGAATATTTATATAAAACTTTCTTCTGCATATCCCGAAAAAATCAATACCGCCAGGCCCTCCCGCCCCCTTTTTTGCGTACATATTTTATGGACGACCACCTATGAGATAAAAGTTTCATTGGTTCTCATAATAGTTAGTAGAATAGAATAATTTATATAAAAAATGTTTTTACAAAAAATCGAAAAGTGTATACAAATTTATAAAAGAGTGGAATCGCTGGGAAGTACGGTTTCCAAAAAGTGTGGAATAATTAAAAAAAACACTTTGGAATGAAAAACGAAAAAAAACCCGTGTTCAATAATTTTAAAGAAGCTATCCAGTGATACCAAAGTTGACTCCCACCCCTACACCCTGGGGTGGTGCACGTGTGATCTTTGAAATCTTAAATGGTAACCCCAAATTTTTATTGCAGATTCAGATTCTACATACAAAAATAAGTTTAAGCTTTATTCGCAACATTTTTTTCGATTCGCGACTAGATAGTGTTGCAATCCCAAAAAATTGTATGTAATTTTTGGAGAATTTACTTGAAAAAATGAGGTGAGGAAGTGGGGATGCATAGGTAGTACAGTATTCTGTTGTTACTTACAACAATATATTCATCGTGAAATAGCTGTTATTAGGCGTCATTTTCATTATATTATTTGTTTTAAAGAGTAAATTTGTGCCGAATAAAGTATTTCTTCGGGAGCGTTTTTTGATTTGTGAACTGCTGCTTCAACGGGAGAAAAGTAGGGGATTTTTGCATTGAATTGTCAATGGTGATGAAAAATGGATCCATTACGACAATTCCAAGCGCAGAAGGTCACGGATTAAGCCCGGTCAACCATCAACATCAGCGGCGAAGCAGAATATCCATGCTCTGTATTTCGTGGGATTATGAGCTATTAAAATCCAAAAATGAAACCATAACTGGGGATCGCTACCGACTACAATTGATGCACTTGAGCCGTGCATTGAAGGAAAAACGGCCGGCATACTGCGAAAGACACGACAAAATAATTTTTCAGCATATGACAATGCTCGTCCGTACATCGCAATACCAGTAAAAACATACTTGGAAACACTACAATGGGAAGACCTACCCCACCCGCTGTATTCTCCAGATATTCCTTCTGATTACCACTTTTTTCGATCGATGGCCCATAGCCTGTCGAAGCATAGCCTGTCCGTGGATTACATCTAAAGATGAAGCGTTCTTCCGACGTGGTAGAGGTAGAGAGGTAGATTGTAAAGGCTGCCCTGGACTGGCTACACTTCGACCATAAGGTCCATTGTGATGCCTTAGGATGTGAGGATGTGAGTGGAGTGGAAGGAATTCGTGAGTAGACTAGGAATTGGTAGGATATGCGGCTGCAGCCGACTATGATAGAAACTATGCCGATATTCATCTGGAGTTCGTGAAGGAAACTGCAGAAAACCTTCTCAAGTATAGCCGGTTACTTTGTTCTTGCCCATACGCCGACAGTTTAGTCAATCAACCGCCCCTTTTTTTTAATTTTTATAATTGACAAACTGCCGATGTCGGGATTCGAACCCATAACCTCCCATTTTCCAAGTACTGCATACTGCGCAGACATGACGCCTTAGACTTGGCTGGTTTCCGACGTGGTATTCGTCTTCTGCTCGAAAGATGGAAAAAAGTAATAGATAGCGATGCGATGGACAATACATTGAATAATCTTTTTTCATTTTTTTTTTCATATAAAATAAATATTTTTTTTTCGTTAAAAAAACGCAACGAATTAATTCCAATTCCTCTATATTGGCTAGAGATTAATGAATATACGATGTAAAATGTCACGAAACTCCTTAAATACTAACAAATTTTGTTAAAAATAAAATTTAAATTTTTTACATTATTTACCATTTCGTTCCATGTTTGATAAGAGCATTCCACCTAATGCGTTTTTTGCTTGTGCCACCTCATTTAATAATTCAGTTGCCACTTGACGTTGTTTTGTTAACGGCGATGCTAATGGTGTTTCTAGGACTGGGTCAATTGGTTCAAGTGGACTCATTAGATGTGCTAATACACATAATTTTGGATCAGATACTTCTAGAACACTGATGTTGCCACTGGATGTTGTTGATGTTGGACTAGCAATTTTTTCTTGAACGGCTGTACCTCCTGGAACAGTTAACTGCATGGTGTTATTGATTATGCTTTAAGTTATAATTGCTTAATCAATTTATTAAATGAATCATTTATGTTTTTATAATTGTGAAATAAATGCAAAGTAAAATTAGCCTATACTTTTATAATCAAGAAAGATTGCTAAAAAAATCATAGAAGTTAAGGATGTACGAACACTGGAGCTTCAAAAAGATTAAGGCTTGATGTTTTTTACATGTAGTTAATGTGCATATAAATCAATTATAAAAGCATCAGGGGGGGGGAGGGTTACTTGGGTCTTGAATTAATTATTTAATGTTAAATTTCGAGTTTTAATTCATTGCTCTTATGGACAAACCCGTGAGCGTCTTGGAATAAAATAAGACGAATAAAAAAAACACAATAAATTAAATAGAAATATTAATAAAGAGATTGATCCAATAAAATTCCGGTATAACGGGCCTAAAAAAAATAATATTAATGAAAAAAGCTGAGATTTCGGGTAAATTTTATTTTTGTCGGCGGTAGCTTAATTACCCGGAATCTCAGGTTTTTTTCTTAAATATATTTTTTTAGGACCGGTATGACGGGCTTAAATTAAATTGACATTTGAACCTACGACAAAAAATAATAAACTTCATTGTGGACTTTTATGAATGTATATGCATATAAGATTTTGAAGAATTTTATAAAGGGACTATATCTAGTGCTCGAACATCTTTAACTAAAATTGGAATAACATAAACAGTTCAACTCGAACTTGATATTTAACACTAGCCTTGGAAAAATCATACAACTTTCGTAACAATTTTTATATTTTTACTAGTTTCGGAAACAGAGAAACAGCGTGTCCTAAGCCATAAAAATAGTTTTTATCATAAAGATCTAGTGGTCTATGATTTTTTTGGAACAGATATTTAACTGATTTTTTGTGTTGCCAATTGATGTGAAATCACTTAAAATTTTGTGACACCAGCTGCCTAGCAAAAATATAAGTTATCTATATTGCTTGCTTAAGGACGTTCATGCATGAGGCTTGATAGTAGATAAACATTTTTTTTTAGTAAATGAATAGCTCAATTATTTAGTTATCCTCCCTGAAAAATGTAAAACCTGTTGACGATCATATCAAAGAGTAATTATCGATTAAAAATCAAACTTTTAACACAGTCTTATGGAGAACAGAATTTTTTTGTATTTAAAATTATAATAACTATATTATTAAAGTAGACATCACAATAAATAATGATTATAAATATTCTTTGAAATATGCAGTTATATATAAGGTTAGGTTTGTTTTTGCCACCATATTTTGAAAACAGGCGACAGCACACAGTAAAAAATATATACATACCTATACACTGTCAAATCAAGATCTGCCAAATAAAATAAAATCAATTTCTAATTTACATTTACTGATATTTTATAATAAATACTTTAAAAATATTCAGGACAAATAAAAAAATGTTATAAATCGTTGTAAGATTATTGATATACTTTACAACTTTTTAAAAATCCTAAATAAATTTTATTAAAGATAGTACTCATTTGACTCTAGCGTAGCGCATGAACGTCCTTAAAATAAATATATATGTGCATATTATGAATAAGATGATGATGATAATAATATAAATAGATACATACTGGGACTGGTAAACCAGCTGGCAAGAAACGATCAAGTCGTTGTACAGGAATTATAAAACAATCACGATCTAATGTTGATAATGAGATTGGTTCACTTCGACTTTGTTTCATCAATGTGCCACCAGTATCGGAACGAAAACTAACTGATTGCTGTCGACTGCCACCACCACCGGATGATATGGATGTCGGAAAATCGACATTTGTTGATTTTGTACTATTGGAATACTCTGGCCATGGTAATGAATCGGCGGGACCACGCACCACTAACGGTTGTGGTGGTTCGTTTTCGGACGAACTCATTGTCCCTGATGATGGTATTAACGTTAATGAAGTTAAAACTGGACCACATTTTGGTTCTGAAAAAGAAGAAAATGTTGTAATTAGAAATAAATCATTTTATTTACAATATAATTCGTATCAGTTGTTTTACATCGAAAAATGGCTTGAAAAAAAATATGTACACGCAAGTTAACAAAAGAACAATTAAAAAATATGTAAATAGTAAATAAACAAAAAAATTAATACATCGACATCAAGATAGTGAAAAATTATATGCAATCCACCAGCATAGCATCTGGTAGTTCAGAGGTGGAGCGTTGGTCTAGAATGCTAGATGTTATGAGTTCGATTCCCGTCCTAGATGATACGATTTTTCATATCAAGCATTTGATGTCGAAGAATGTTGTCAATGTTCAGGCAATGTTTACTACTTCAAATGCCAAAGTAGTAAACGCTAGTCACTTCGGCTGGTATATTATAACCGAAAGGCAACCAATGCCTTAATAGACACAAGCTTACAAAAACAACAATTAAAAAATATGTAAAAAATCTTATAATTCTGGAAATTGTTTTAAAATGTACATTGGGCCTACCAATTTTACATACTTAAATGATCACCTGGAAAACTGATGCTATTTTGTTTTGAAGGTCCAATTTTCGTAAATATTTCCAAAGCTATTGCGTACTAGAATCAAATTCATTTGTATTGGCCTTTATATGCGACGTTATATTTGTATTGGACTTTAATACTTGGTATTAAATATATGTTTCCTCCCCTTGATTTTGAAAATAGACTGATCCACTCAAACTGTGATGATATTCGAGAGTTCTTTACAAATGAACTTAACTCTATATTGAGTTTCAAAATGAATGAGAATTAATTTTCATAAAAAAAGGTTCAATAACGTTTTTTGTAGCTCTAACCCTTCTCAGTTTCTTGTGAAACTGTCACCAAATTAGCAACGAATATCATATCCTGAGACAATAATCCATGAAGCTTACATCGTAATTTTTTTATAAATGACTATATTAGTAAAAAGTAAAATAGAATAAAGATATTGACAACAAAAATTAACTTTAATGTAAACAAAAGCATGGGGTGCTCTCTACTTACTTTCGTAAAAGTAGAGCCATTATGAAGACTTTGGTAGAGAGTACCCCATGTTTTTTGTTTTCATTAATGTGCGTTCACACTTGCGCGCTGCGCGGTACGTGCGCCACTCGTGCGCATCGAATTCGTCATATTTGGACGGGGCGCGCGCGTGGGGCACACAACGATCCCTCTCAAGTCAGTTTTTTCAACGAACACTTTGAATGTTCGCAGTTCATATTTCGACGGGAACGTGAAAGGTTTGTCGTTTTTATCGCGCATGTGATTATTGTTTTTTTTAGATATTAATTGAAATGTAGTATTTTAGTTCAACTTGAAAATTTTCCAAGTTGAACTAAAATGTTATATTTTAATTAATATCTTTAGATTATTTTCAGGCTTAAATAACGGGTTTTTGTGATTGAATTTTTTGACCAACGTCGACGTTTCTCAAACTTGCCATTAATAATGCCGTACCACCATAATCGCGAGATTTTCCCGTCGCGTAGACATGTTTACAACTTCACTGCAAAATTAATACTATGTTCATGGGTTTCCTATGGATCGCCGGAGGTTCGTCGAAATCAACAATTCCAACGAATCAAAGGCGAGCGGCGCGCACACCGCTCGGGGTTCGTGGCGTGGATTTGTGGATGCACCTTTACAAGTTAATTTTGTTGTCAATCTCTTTATTCTATTCTATTTTTAAATTATTTTGCATTTTGTGTTCATATTGCAATAATGTTTTTTTAGTCTTAAAATAAAATCAATTTTTGAGTTGTAGTTTCATTCTTCATTATTATTCGCACGAGTGATGGATCAAATCCAATTCTTATCAAAGAAAGTATATATCGAATATAGCATAGGAAACTTATGCCATATAGTTATTTTTTTCTAAATTTTAATAGTCGAAAATGTCATTTTTTTATTAAAATTTTGTTGATGACATTTCTATACAAACTATAAACTATACTAAACTATACTTGATGACATTTCTATATCATACTATAAATCGTTATATCTAAGTTAGAGGTATGCAAATTTGTATTTTGACTATTTATAAAATTATTTAAATTTTGTTTGAAAAAAAACTTTTTTTTAATATTATTGTATTGCCATCGGTTCTTAATACGTCTGCAAAATTCGTTTAATACATCCGGCATTGGGAGAAAACTCAATAAAATTATATTCATACAAACATACATACATACATAGACAAGTCAAGCTAATAAAAGCATGTTAAAAAAACTTCCTTTTCGAAAAATAAACAACTATTTCTTGAAACTTTTTTTCATAAAATGAATAGTTCTGTCACAATTTCAGCGCAAACAAACTAAAACAAACCGTTCATTGATAATAAATTCAGTATATACCGGGTATTTAAGCAATTAACTCAGTTAGTTGTTATTTTCACTTAATATTTCATCTAATTTGATTGAGAGTGTATTTGTTTAGGACGCTTACACGCTGTCAGCGCTTATGTTTTATGTCTATTTTTTTAAGCACAATTTATTGGCGTTCGTATTGGCTTATGAACGCATACACCGTGCACATGGCAGATAAATAAACAAACGCTTATACTACTGTATCCGTTTTGAGAGTAAGTACGATTTGGCGTTCACGCTTTTTCTGCTCTACTTCGGTAGAGAAAGCGTCTGTGAGCTTAGATAGATAGATAGATTGTAGAGGCTGCTCTGGACGGGCTACACTTCGACCATAAGGTCCATTGTGATGCCTAAGGTCCATTGTGATGTGAGGATGTGAGTGGAGTGGAAGGAATTTTTGTGTATAGACTAGGAATTGGTAGGATATGCGGTTGCAGCCGACTATGATAGGAACTATGCCGATATTCATCTGGAGTTCGGGAAGGAAACTGCAGAAAACCTTCTTAAGCATAGCCGGTTACTTCGTTCTTGTCCATACGCCGACAGTTTAATCAATTAACCGCCCCCTTTTTTTCCCTTAATAATTGACAAACTGCCGATGTCGGGATTCGAACCCATAAGCTTCCAGTTTCCAAGTAGGCTTACTGCGCGGACATAACGCCTTAGACCGCTCGACCACTTGTACTGGTATGTGAGCTTGGTGTGTATCGTTTGAACTCAACCATTCATTGTCAGCATACACCGCATCAAGTTGAACACTAAAATCACCTCTTGATGGCGCTGAAATCGTGTAAGCGTCCAAAACAAACATACCCAGAGTTAAAATACAAAAGCAAAGCAATAAGTATGTTTAAAGCTTACGTAAAACCCATATTATTGAAATCAAAATTGCATATCCAGAAACATAATCACACATCACCTTCGTAATCTTGTTGATTGAAACTGTAACTGGAGCGTGTTGGTGCAAAAAATATATGTGTTCTTAATTGTGGACTGTCATCCATATTGTTTTGAAATGAATAATTTGTTTCACGTGTATTACGTTTACCAGCATTTCGATTCACCGGTTTTCGGGTACCTTTCCCAAAACTTGTGGATTTTGTTTCTTGGAAATTTTTTCTGAACATTAAATTCATTTTGATTGGGTATTTTGTTAAAACTCTGGATTATTAATTATTTAAAAAATTTAAATAGTTTATTTATTTATTTTTGGAATAACGATTATTATGTTGGGTGTTTAATAGTTTTTCAAAAAGTTTTTCTTAAAACTAGACTGTGCAAAAATCTCACAAAATTATTATAATTTTCTTATATTTTGGTTGTGTAGAAAAATATCAAAATATGTTTGGATATATGTGTCTAATAGCTAAAATACCCAGACGTTGCCGGGATAGTAATTAATTATATTTAATTAAGCAATATATATTTTCTGTATCTCGCTCGCACTTTAAAAGATATGTTATAATTTTTCGCCAGTCTGTAGAGGTATTGATTGCATGATGCAAAATGTGGTGTAGTATTATTTATTTTTTTTTAACTTGTATATTTGGGTACAAACATGTAAAAAACCAAAATGCTAACACGAGCGACATCGGGACAACTTTTGGCAGCTACAGAACCTCGGAATTTTTGTACTTTTTTTTGGTTTTGCACCTATAACTCCTATGATGGAGCACTCTAGCGAAAAAGTCATTATTCAGAATTTAGCTGAGAGTAACATATGTTGTAATATTTTTGTTCCATACGTGCCGCACGTATATTTATTTATAAAATGCTTCATTATGCGTTGTTATAACTCAACAATGAGACGTTACCGTCTCATTGTATTTGTACAACGCAGGACAAATCCCTTAATTTATAGCTATTTAATATAAAATATTCTTTAAAAAATTTAAAAGTTAATTAGAACTGGATAAAAATTGACTTGTAACGTTCGGTTTCAACTATTGTGAGAATTCTATTTTTATTTATTTATTTTTTGGGTTTTATTTTTCTTTTAATTTGTGAGGATTGTTATCTTATGTTATACCGTTAATACAATTCTATCATTTATTTTCAAACATCCCACATACAAATAATAAGGGATATTCAAAAAATAATTTTCAATTGTTAGAAGTAATGGCTATACTTAAGAAGACAATAATGAATAAATTTAACGCACTCTAATTAGATGTTTATGTAGTACTGACGACTTTAGACAGCAGCCAGCATTATGTACACAACACATCCCATACACCATAGAGTACCCCCACTATTTTTATGTCTTTATTAAGCATTGTGTATAGTTATTATAGTAAATAATATTAAGCATTGATTCCCTATAAGAAAAGCTGTCCAACACACACGGTTTAATACTAGATTTATGTTCAATTGGCATACTTGTAATAATTTTATTAATCATATTTGTATTTTATATTTTTTGCTTTGACTGTAACAAGTGAACAACTACTACTTTAAATAAAAGCTATAAAAATAAACTCAGGCGTCTTCTCTATGGTAAATCGGAAACAATCGGAAATGGACAAAAAAAAAACGGAATTCAGTGAGTTTAAGTATGTTTCAGCCTACCACCACTTTTCGACAGATTTTGCTCATTTTTTTTCCACAGACTAAAAATAACGTTTTGTAATAAATCTCGAAGTTTCAGAATTTTTGACCGTGTAGAACGCGAGATAATATAAAAGTTATTATTCTCTCTCACTCTCTCTCATTAGAAGCATGTAAAACTTCATACCCGCCCAACTATTATCTGTTGTATTAGAAAAAATACTCGACAGAAAAAAACTAGGAGAGTAAAGATAAATATTTATTATATAAATAAATAAAAAAAATCGTGTGTTACCGTTTTGTTTTCGAAATATAAAAGTTTAAAATAATTATTCTTTTCAAAATTACATTATTTTGTATACATGAACAGTGAATTTGTCTATGTGTTTGTATATGTGTGTTTATGTATTTGTTCAATAATCAAATCAAATCGGTTTTTTGTCGTTTTGTCCTGATTATATAACACATTGCTGGTACATCCTTAATTGAGTATTTGTTTTGAGAATCAATGAATTTACAAAACTAAATATAGTTTATGTTAACATTTATTTATAAAAAAATAAATAAAAGTATTAAATATCCATAGATTATAATATAATGGATATTAAAAACAATATTTTCAATTTATAGTTTTAATTAAATATGAAAAAAAAAAAGTTTATTAAATGTTTATTTACCTATATTTATTTAACAAAACCAAAATACTATCGTGAAAAAGTGAATACAAAATTTAATATCCCAAACACTTTATAATAACAAACACTTTGACTGATGACTTAACTAAATCTGGAATTATTATGATGATACAAATTTATTTGAGAGCGGAAATATTTGAGTACAAATTTATTTATAAATTATTTAAAATACGATGACCAAATTGCAATATAATATTATATAGTTCACATACTATTATAACTAAACAAGCAAAAATTTTATTTTGAAAAACAACATTTGTTGAGTGATTGTGCAACATCAGTTTTCAAAATAATTTATTAGTTGTCACATGTGATGTGATTAAATTTATAAATATCCAACAAATATTTTAAGGTATTAATAAAACTTATGTACAATCTGAAAGGGAATATGCGTAAAAAATGTATATTATAAGATTTATTTTGAGTGGGCAGTTGAATATGGAATAAATAATGTATGAGCGATTTTAAATTCGTTTACATTTTCAAATATTATTATTTACATGATGTACCTAAGATAGTTTTTCTTTGATCTTAATTAATTCGTTCAGTATCTTTCAAGCAGTATTTTTCAGTATCTTTCACACCGAAAAGAACAAATTGGGACGAGTATAATTCGACACTAAAGTTCAAACTTGCCACAATCCCGAAAAAAGTTAAAACAGTATTGGACATTGAGCTGACTGTAATTGAGCTTTAGCAAGCAATAATTAACTCCTTCCAAGAAAACTGCCCGGTTTCAAAAGACATCAGCAAGTCAACTTTTTGTTGGGATGAGGGCCTAAGGAGTCAAAAGCAAAGGGTTCGCCACCTATTTAACAGAACAAAAAGGATAGAGAAGTGGGATAACTATCATGAAGCCCTTACTGAATACAAAAGGTCTCTGAAGAAAGTCAAAATGAACTCATGGAGGAAGCTCTATCAAGATGTTAAAAACACATCTGAAGGAGCAAGACTTCATCGTATCCTAGCGATGAAACCCGCTGACACCATCGGGTCACTGAGTAAACCCGATGGTGAGTATACTAGCTCCGCGAAGGATACACTCGAGACATTGATCCGGATTCGGTGGCAGTGGTCAGTGAAAATCCTTCTCAAGAGCAGTTTAACCAAGGCCTCCTACCGACAAGCGAGGACTGAAGAAGAGCGGCGATTACCATTAACCACGCAAAGATCGAATGGGCAATAAACTCATTCGACCCCTATAAAGCAACGGGACCAGATGGGATATACCCAATACTTTCACAAAAAGGACAGGGCATCTTTTAACTCTGCTTGGTCCACCAATGAATGGTTCAATCGCAAAATTAAATCGCATTAGCTGAATTTTGTTAAGAAAATTAGCTATAATTGACTACAAGGTGTTCCTCTATACCCTCAACTTTTCGATATACGCGTGGATTTTTCGATATATATATACATGTATATATATTTATAACAACTTTTTCATACGTCGTACACCTTCGAACAAATAGTACAAGTCGATCGTGACACATTTTCAAGATAAAAAGTATATCTTAAACAAGTAAAAGTTGGTTTCTTATTTATAAAATTTTTTGGAAATAAATTATTAGTAAAATTTTGTTAATGCAGCCGTTTTTATAGAAACAATAATAATACACATATCTGATCTAATCTATATCTATTACACTCTAAATCGTCACATAACATGAAATAACAGATTCCATCCCCTACTTCACCGTTTTAAGAGTTGATTTACAAAAACATTAGTACGAGATCCATATTCCTATTTCCTTGAAGGGGAAATTCGCTAAAAAGAAGCCTATCCTCTTCCCTAGCCGTAACAAAATTTTTGTATGCAGAATCAATTTATTACACAAACTCTATCTAATATTAATTCTATCTGTTACTATACTGGATGAAAACCATGAACTGATACTATATGGACCACAAAAGTAGCGCTCATTTTTCAAAAATGTTTAGTTGATTTGTTCAACTAAATATATTCATTCGGTTTTGGGGAAAATGTTTCGAATAAAAGTTCTTAGTCTGTTTTCAATTAACAACTTTATGCGAAGCATTTTTTCGAAGACCGAATGAATAAGGTACGAATCAATTAAAAATTTTTTGAAAAATTTACTTTTGTACTTTTGTGGTTATGTGTATTTACATCAAGATAGTGAACAAGTGTACATATCCCACATAGCCCGGGACGCCAGAGGTCGTAAGTTTGATTCCCACTAAAATGTGTTTGATTTTTTATATCAAGCATGTCACAAAGTTAAAAATACTTCTTGCCTTCATAAAGTAATAATCATTAGTAATTATATTTATTGGCAATATTAAAAACCAATATAATTAAAATTATATTCTAAATAAATGTTATTGGCAACATTCCTATTTATTTTATATATAGGTATGTATGCAAATTTAATATATTTGCCATATTTTTTAAATAATATCAGGAATAAATAATATATATATATATTATTTTAAAATCAGTATATATATACAGGTGATTCTGAAATTCATTCAGAAAATTCATTCTTACACTATGGGGTCTGTGATTGGTTGAATTTATCAATGATATATATACATGTAGATATATATATATATATATATATATATATATATATAAATATATATTTTCAACCGTTACAATATAAGTTTACAATATGTTTGTATTGAATATACACTATGTTTAGTTTACATCTTCGTATAGTAGATCTCCCACGAGTATGAGATAGTACATATGTATACATTAAGCAATGTGTATGAGAAGGAGGTCTTATAGAGGAGGTCTTACAAGACCTCCATCTCATACACATTGCTTAATGCAATAAAGATTATTAAAATAATCAAAGAGAACTCCAATCAAAGAGAGAAATATAATTGCTTAATGTATACATATGTACTCTCTCATACTCGTGGGAGATCAACTATACGAAGATGTAAACTAAACATACGGTATATTATGGTAGTAAAATAGTATAAAGTATGATAGTATAAAAACTAGGTGTCCAAATTTTATTGTACAATCATTTCCCTATAGCAGATAGCTGAGGTAAGTAAGAGGGTGGCCAAAATTATCATGATATTTAAGTGAAAATATCAACTAACTGAATTAATTGCTTAAATACTCGGTATATACTGAATTTATGAAAAAAATTTTCGTAAAAAAGTTGTTTATTTTTAAAAGAGGATCATTTTTTGTCTTCGAGTTTTTGATCGATCTCATACGGTTTAAAAGATAAGCAATCTTTACCATTTCTCCCCAATATAGCGCGATTTTGCTCATTCACAAACTTCACCTTACTTTTTAGCTCTAGAATACACATATAAAATTTCAGTTCGCTATCTTTTTTCGACGGACAGACACATTTGCAGAAATGGACTAATTAGGACATTTTATGAACTCCTATACCAAACTTTTTTTTGTGCTGAATATTTTCAACCGTTACAAAAACGGAACTAAACTTGATATACCGTGGTTTATATTATATACCAGGTAAAAAATTTGTTACGTAGGAGCTGTGTGTTACGCAGGAGCTGTAATTTAACGCGGATGAAATTACAGCTCTTCTCCCCCCCCCTTTCCCCTATCCCGATTTTACATAACATTGGTTGAAAAACAATAGCTGCATTTCCTTTGGAGGAAATTCGCTCAAAATCAGCCATAAGAAGGAAGCCAGGAAGAAATTATCAGAAACATTATCTTTAACTGCGAACCTCTTGGTTCCAGCAGATATAAGATGTTCGGTGCATCTTACCCCGAATATATGCACCTTCAGGAAGACTTGGTCAGCAAGCTCGTGGCTATTGCCAAAATATAGGAGAAGCGAATCTCGTCAGACTGAAGTAGAACGGGGAGCACAGTGGATCATAAGGTCAAAGTGCAATACTTTTTAGACCTCAATATATATATATATATATATATATCTATATATTTATATATATATATATATATGTCTATATATATATATATATATATATATATATATATATATATATATATATATATATATATATATATATAAAACACAATAATGATGTTTTCCATAGATAAAGTGGCTATTAAAGACAGGAATTTGTCGTCGTTTTCCATTTTGCTGTCATATTTGGAATTTGTTAGTAAGTCTTGTGACAGTAAGGCGAAACGTATATGGATCAATAATATATGTCGTATCCCACTTTTCATGGAATGTAGGCAATAAATACTTTTTTAATTTTGATAAATATGTGATTAATTAAGTCCCAAAGTGACTTCAAATGTAAATTTTTTAATAATATATATTTATTGATGTGAAAACATCTATAGCGAGGTAGGATCATATAGCGAAGTATGATTTTATATGGGGAGTGAAATAAAATTTTAGATAAGACTGTCGTTTTATAAAAATCGGCTATGTAACGGTCGGCCATCATCGGCATTCGTATTTTAATATTGTGTATAAATACTCATTGCTATTGGGTTTAGGCAATGATATATACTTATAACTGTAAGTATATTTTATAAGTATACAGATTGTGTTGGACAGCTTTTCTTATAGTAAATCAATGTTAAATAGTCAGTCAGTACACATGTGACGAAAGTCCACCTTAGTATGTGCATTGTGCATCAAAAAATCCCCACTTTTTAATGACAAACAAACAACCATACGCATACAGTATAGCTGTGAGATAACTGTCTGACTTTATTTATTTGTGTACTGACTGACTTCATACAGTACCAGACGGACAGCTAGTAATAAATAATATTTAACATTGATTTACTATAGGAAAAGCTGTTCAACACAGTCTGTATATCATTGTTTATAGGATATGTTTTCACATCATAACTTTCTATACCCGATATATAATATATAACGTGGTATATTAAGTTTAGTTCCGTAAAAATTGAAAATATTGATCGCAGGAAAAATATTTTGGTATATGAGTTTATAAAATGACTTAATTACGCTATTTCCGTCTATTTCTGTCTGTCTGTCCGTCCGTTCGTCAATCAACACGTTAACTCAAAAACGAAAAGAAATAGCGAGCTTTTGTATGCGTGTTCTAGAGCTAAAGTGTAAGGCCAAGTTCGTGAATGTACAAAATTGGACCATATTTGCGCAAAATGGATATATCTTTGAAACCGTAAGAAATAGAACAAAAATTTAAAGACAAATAAATGTTCCTGTTTTAAAAATAAACACCTTTTGTAAGAAACTTGTTTTCATAAAGTCAGTACATACATTTAAGCATTTAAGCAATTAACTTCTTTAGTTATTTTCACTTTTTTATTGAAAAAACACTTTTTAAGGTAATGAATTTGCATAATTCAATATTAAGGGTCCCCAGAAAACAAAGTCGGCATGGGGTCTACAGGACCAAATTTTGGGAACCTCTGCTTTATATATTATTGATTTATGCTCCTTAATAGATTCGACTAAATTTTACCGTTAATTATATGATAGAAATGTGATACACCACGGTACAATAGATAGAATTCAAGCCCATTCATGTAACAATGTCTGGGATTAGACTAGGATTAATTTTCACATAATATTTTGATATTTCGTTATAAGTAATGAATAAAATAATTACATATAAAGACTATATGTAATTAATGCATTCAATTAAAACAATAACTCCATATTAGATGGTAGTTGATTATTGTAATATATAGGTAAAAACCAGAATTAAATATATTTCTAATTCATTTTTAACAAAATGAAAAATAATATACTATATACGGTAACCAAATTATATACGGTATACATATACTATATTCGATACGATATATTATACTACCTATATTATATATGGTTATATACGATATATTATTACGATTATATACGATATATTATATACCGTAACCGAATTATATACGGGATTATACCACCGTATATAATTTGGGGGAGATACGTACCTATAGCCTAAAGCGGATGTTTAGGATAGATAGTAGTCTAAGGCGGATATCTGGCTTAAAGTGGGTAAACGTTATAATATACCAATGTATCAAACATTACGGACAATATACACGGTTGGCCAAAATACCACCGACTTTATCATAATATTTATTAAAATTTTCGTTCCTATTTTGACTAGATAGATTTTTAAACTATTGGACAATATTTAAAAATAGAGACTAACATGATTTGTGTAGATATTGTTATACCCGGTATATATGATACATATATACCGGGTATATATGTATAGTTTAGTCCCGACTTTGAAACGGTTGAAAATTGTTGGTTGAGGATATTGATCGTAGAAAAAAATTTTTGGTATAGATGTTCATAAAGTGACTTAATTAGTCCATTGCAGAATTTTCGTCTATCCGTCTGTCCATTCATCCACTCGTTCACACGATAACTCAAAAACCAAAAGTGATAACGAGCTTTTGTGTGTATGTTCTAGACCTAACAAGTAAGGTCAGGTTCGTGAATGGACAATTTTGGACCGTGCTTTCCTCCGCTAGATTGGAAAATATCTATCTTTGAAAGCGTAAGAGACGAGAAAAAAATTTTAATCACACAAAATGTTTTTTAGAAATAAACAATTTTTGTTTGAAACTTTTTTTCATAAACTAAGTATACACAGGGTATTTAAGCAATTAACTCTCAATTAAGGTATTTCCACTTGTCCACTTTCCATCAAATTGAAAGTGTCACCAAATTAGCAACGAATAACATATCCTGAGACAATATAAGAGTAATTTTTATAAAATTTATTATATTTTAATTTATTTTGTTTAATTTTTTATTTATTTTATTTTAGTCTATTTATCTCTATTTCTATCTATTTCTAATTTTCAAAGAGTAAATTCAAACTAGCTAATTTATACTGATGATGATTTCTTTTAAGTCGAAATACATATTTATAATACAAAAACTGATCTAGGTATTGGGGCGAATTTGAAATTTTATTTCAAAAACCTAGAGTTCTCATTAATTATCAGTTGATAATCTAATATCTTAAACAGTTCGTCTGCTTGAGGTCCACACTTGCGCAAAACAGAGTTTTATATTTTCTTTATTATTCAAATAACTGATATTTAGAAATTTCCTTTTTAACAATGTTCAATAAAAATACCCTCTACCCAATAATATTTACCACATATACAATTTTTGCATAACAATTCCGTTTTTAACGTTAGCTTACCCGCTTTGGATTACCCTCCCCAATATGTTAAAGAATTTATAAGAAAGAAACATATATTGTGATATTTTTCACACAAGATTCACACAAGATAATTTTTTTGTTTGTTTTAAATTAATAATTTTAATTAAACACACAAATATTAAAATGAAAAAACAACACTGGCTAAAATTTGAAAATCAGTTTATTTTTTTCCACTACGAACAAAAACACTAAAGAACTAAAGAAACAAGAACAACAACAAAACTGCGTGTAAAAGAATAAAAAACAAACATAAAATACTTAAAACAAAAAAATTTATTTTCGTCGATGGTTTTGCATAAACTAATAAAATAAAATGTTTTATTTGAAGTTTTTATTCAACAGAATGGTATAATATGATTATTATAATGTTGTCCTCCTTCCTTTCTATTTACAAAAACCACTAAAAAAAAAAGTTACACATATTTTGTTGGCCGAGTTGAAAATTCTATTTTTACCTACGTCAGTAGGTTTGTATATTTAGTCGGAATGTTTATTATGTGTATTTATTTGGATGACAGGTAGATAGCCGAGCACAAATAATATAAAAAAGATGACATTTTCACTTTAATACCAGACAGCAGTCATAACGTAAAATATACATAAATCTAAGTATGTTCTCTTCAAGTCGAACGTTTTACAAAGTAACTACTATCGAATCTGATTCTCCGTTTCTGATTCTTGAGTTGAGATTGTTGTGCTGTTGTATTGAAAATTATTAAGAATAATTTTTTTTGACCTAACACATTTCTAAGTATATAAAAGAAAGTATTAAGGAAAATATTTAAGAGAAAATATTTTTCTCTTCAAGAAAGGAGTTTTTTTTTTTATAATTACAAAAAAGAAAATAATAAGATCTAGTTTTAATTTTTTTAAATCTTTTAACCAAAGATTTTTTTTAATCAAATGAATAAAAAAAAAAATTATGAAGTAAATATAATTTATTTACAAAAAAAAGTATTAAACATGTTTTGAAAGTACGAATTAAATTTTCTAAATAAGTATTATAGATTGCAGTTGGTGAATGTTTTATGTATAGTAAACACAGCCGGTGGGCCAGTGCGTTAAGTCATCAGACAAGCGGGGTATTGTATTGGTTCGTACCCCAGTCAAACCAATATAATTTTTAATAAATTTTCCCCTTTGAATACGACCATGGCTGAAACGTAACTAATTTTTCTAGAAGAATCGGGGAAAAAAACAATATGTTTTCAAAAACAATATTTTCTTTTGGTTCAATCAAGCATTCTTCTAGAATGGTCCATGCCCTCTACATAAACGGAGGAATTCACCAATTTCTAAATAAACAGTTGTTCGATTAATATCAAAGTTATTAAATTAAACATTGTTTAATTAAACAGTCAGTTTAAAAGCCAAATTTGTTCAAGTAAAATCAGTTGTACATTGTTGTATAAAAAAAGAGATAGAGGCTCAATCAAAATTGTGGAAAAAGAGGAATTAAATTCAAATTCTTTGTTTTCAAATCAAATAAACTCAGGTTTCAATATCATAGAGTTTTTGCTTTATTTAATTTTTTTTAAAAGTGCGTGTTGTCCAATTGACATAGATTTAGTAAACCTTTATTAATATGTTGTGTTTTTGTGTGTTTCGAGTATTGGAATCTGTTGTAAGTTCTACAGCGCTCCTTTAAGGGCTAAGAAGAGCCCATATATCGCGATAGTGTACTTGCATTGATGCAATTCATTCGTAGTCAGGATGCTTTTCATACCCAGCAACAATCTTATAAGTATAATCAATAATAAATCAGAAAAATCTGGATAAACATTTGGATATACACACATGCAACAGTTCGTGAATCAAAATTGAAATAAATAGTCCGACTTGAAATCTAGTAAAGTTATAGAGACTACTATATTTACAGTTCATGACTCCTCCAGTTCGGTCGTTGCTTATTACGGTGAACCGTATATAGCGCATTTAATCTTCTTACCATTTTGAATTTGGGTTTATTTATGTTTATTTATAAATTTGTCTCATTTATCAAGTTCGCGATTATTCAAATTTGACTATGGTAGGTAATGTCGAGGAATACGTGATTGTATTATCAATATTTAGCGTCTATCCATCAATTGTTTGAATGGTTTTCTTTTGATTACGTTATGCTATAGAAAGTGGCTAGCGTTTACTTAACTTGATAAATGATTCAAGATAGATAGATTGTAGGGGCTGTCCTGGATGGGCAACACCTCGAACATAAGGTCCATTGTGATGCCTAAGGATGTGAGGATGTGTGTGGAGTGGAAGGAATTTTTGTGTATAGACAAGGAATTGCAGTGCAGAAAAGTGCAGAAAACCTTCTCAAGCATAGCTTGTTACTTCGTTCTTGTCCATACGCCGACAGTTTAGTCAATTAACCGCCCCCTTTTTTCCCTAATAATTGACAAACTGCCGATGTCGGGATTCGAACCCATAAGCTCCCAGTTTCTAAGTAGGCTTACTGCGTGGACATAACGCCTTAGACCGCTCGGTCACTTGGACTCTGGCTAGCGTTTTTCTTCTGCATCGCCCCGCATTACCGCAAAAATATTGGATGAAAGTTTTCTACGCTCAGGGAAGAGAGTGGGTAGACGCCTAGTATTTACTAAGTTTAGAGCAAACTTAATACATACGAATATAGATGCACAAGTAATATGTAAGTACTGTTTTTATCGTGACAAACGTAATCATAATTTATACGATACTTTGTTGAATTGTTTATTACCTCCTTGTTCGTTATATTATACTCTCTTCTATTTATTAAGTATTTTATTTCCGGGTATCATAAAGCGAAATATTATATTTATAGTCGTCATAAAGTCTACTACCGTCGCCTATCTATGCGTCGTGTCGTTATTGTTGATATTTATCTACTCTCAGTAGTCTTAGACGTTATTGCAGATTGTCGTTATGCGTCTGAAATATTGTAATTTTTTATGATAAAAGAAAATACGATTTCTATATACATTACATATTATAACGGCCTTCAGTGACGTTTGTAGATTCAAAATCGCCCCTTGTAATACAGGCAATAGGGCATTTTTTCTTGCATTAAATTACAGGAGTTATTTTTTTTTATAATAGGTTCAGAAATATTAATTTTAGAAAAAAAGTTGAAAGTAAAAGTTTTATTAAATTTGTAGATTTAAAATTTAGGTCATTAGCATTTTATTGTTTAAACAATTATAAGAAGAGATATGGATCCAAAAGTCAATACAAAAATAGTAATAGTCGTATAAATCGTAAACGGTAAGTGATACAAAAAATAATAATTTACAAAAAAGATAGGAAATCCAATTATCTACAATAAAATTTATTACCATTTTTGGCCTCAAGTGCACGGATACGAAGATATAAACCAAAACGGTTTTTCTCAAAATGGCGGCGCTTCCGCCCTCCTAGTTTGTAGGGATTTTGTGTATTTACGTTCAGTACGTGATTCCGAACCTATTTATATAAAAAAATAACTCCTGTAATTTAGTGCATTATGGACAAGAGTAACAGATTTCCCTATTGCCTGTACTATTGGTTGTTAAAAATGGGTATACGTATTCTATAGCTATATCATATCATATACAATTTTAATTATACATCATCAAAAAATGTTCAGAATGACTTTTTTCTGAAGTTTTATGTTAAAAAATTAAATAATTATAATTACAAGGGCAAGGATAACATCTAAATTGTTTAAATACCCTATATTTTACTTTATAAGCATATATACAGTGGTGGGGTAAGACCAAAATTTGATGTGGGCAAGGTACATTTTGCGAGGCCCTCTGGTGGCGCAATGTTATAAATTAAAAAAACAGTTGAAACATAGCTTTTTACTTTATTCTCGTATAGACTATGCAAACTAAACTATATTCTTAGACTAATATTAAAGAAACAGATTCAAGTATCAGCCTTTCGTTTTCCTGATCGATGATTTTTTCCTGCCTTAATGCTTTTTCTAATGTTCTCCATTGGAACATAAAGGTCATATGTTCTTTGGTATTTTCATGTCTATTTAAAATACTGCGTATCACAACATCCTCCCTGTACCATCTGTATTTGTGAATGGCCAAATAGTCGGCATGGAAAACAGAAAACTTTATTTTGAGTTTTTGAGTATACTTGCGAAATGAAAATTGAAAAAGTGCCATTGATCGGCATCTTTGGGATAATCTTCATCACTGTTATTGAGCTGCCTGTGAGGGACCGCTTTGCACTATGTCATGCAACTGAGAGTCCGTTATGGATAACGTCCACATTCCCGGATCCGAATTAACTAATGCTTGCTTAACTTCATCAATAGCAATGCAACGCCAACAAATATTACTAGACTAAATAAAAACAAAATTTGTCAGAGGGCCTTCCCCGTTCAACGGGGAACGGACAGCGCCAACAAATGTTGCTAGACTAAATAAAATAAATTTGGTATGTCAATATATTTATCGTTTTATGACGAATACATTTTCATGTTGCGTCCGAGTTATGCATAAATCATTGAGGTGCGGGGCCGTGTCTTTATTGGAAACACGCACCAAATTAGCAACAAGCAACATATCTCTGAATCCTTATCCCAGAGATAGTTACGATTAGCTAATTCATAATGATGATGACTTTATTGTAGTCGAAATACGTATTTATAAAATACAAATAAATGTTCTAGGAATAGGGGCAAAATTTGAAATGTTATTTCGAAAAACCTAGAATTCTTGTTGATTATTTTAATAATCCTAATATACACACAAATATTCCTTCCACTCCACTCACATCCTTAGGCATCACAATGGACCTTATGGTCGAAGTGTAGCCCGTCCAGGGCAGCCTCTACAATCTATCTATCTACCTAAATAGCAAGTTTCATGTATCTCATGTATCTATTAATTATATGTTATTAATAGCCTAAATATCAATTCTCATGTCTCTGACTTTAAAAAAAAGGGAGACCGCCATGAATATATATGAATATGTGAATTATGCAATAATAACAGCACAATGGTTGTTTAAAAAAGCGTGTTTTCAAGAATTTTTTCCTGGAAAGCTATAGGTTACTTTTTTGTTTAGAAAAAGTCAAAGTACCTATTAGAGAAATATTGTTTATGCCAAAAGCATTTCATTTTCTTATTTGTTTATAAAAATTGTTTATAACAAATTATAGCGCCTCTTTACAGTCAAGAACCTTCGAAAACCGTCTTCAGAAAATCAAAATACATAGACAACACTTTGATTCATCCTTGGACTTCAATCGGCTAGGAAAAGTGGCCTGGCCTCCGGAGTGATAGAGGTAAAATAAAAATTAAAGATTTCAACAAAGCACCATTAATACATCCTTTTTCAAGTAAACTTTTTATAATTGGTCACGTTTTTTTTTTGTAGACATTCAACATTTTTTGTTGTATTTTGTATATTATAATTAGAAAATTATAAATACAATTTTAATACTTGCCAAGTTTATAAATAGATTTTTGCAAATTGTTTTCTGAGGGTAGTTGACAAATTTTATTTAAATAAAGAAATTGAAGTAAACAAATTATTACAAATCTGGTGTTAATGCCACTCAACCAACCTCTATTTATGTGGAACAGACCACGCTTTGTATTTATGTGGAATTTCACACAAAATTTTTTCCAAATATAATTAAGTTCAAGCTAGTTACTGCCGCATTTGTTTAAAGTGGTAACTATTTTTGTTTAATTGATATCTTCCCCACCGTTCAGTTTATTGTAGTTTGACCTCCTTTTGTGGTGCCCTATTCTCTTTATTTTTCGATATTTCTGTCTAACTCTATTTTCTTCAAAATTGCTCTGAACAACTTTTGCAATAAGCTGAACGGTTGGGGAGATCAAGGGAACAAAAATATAAATTTCCGTAAAAAATGCGTCAGGGGGTGGTCGTCCTTAAGTGGTTTTTGCTGTTGAGGGTTAAAAATTAACTCTCCTACACTATTTTAAGAACAACAAATTATTGAAACCCAATCTTAAAATTTTAACAACTGAATTTATAACTGGGTTGACCCCTCTTACGATCTCGCAAAGTTCGATCGACGTTAAATAACACCAAATTATTAAAACCTAATCATAAAATTCTCGGAACCGATTCGTGTGTCAATTTTAGAACCAAAAATATCTTGAGTAAAGTCTCGGTAAATTGCGGTAAGATTATTTCGCCCAAATATTGATTTTTGCAGGCTCTAGTGATACAAAACTAAACTCTAATTATGAAATTTGGAGAATCTAGTAGATTTCAATTATTAAAAAGAAAAGGGGGCGGTTAATTGACTAAACTGTCGGCGTATGGACAAGAACGAAGTAATCGGCTATGCTTGTGAAGATTTTCTGCAGTTTTCTTCACGAAGTCCAGATGAGTATCGGCATAGTTCCTACCAAAATCGGCTGCAGCCGCACATCCTACCAATTCCTAGTCTACACACAAAATTTCTTGTCCTCTACTCACATCCTGACATGATTTTTCTTTAAAACAGTGTGCTTAGTATACCATTAACTTGTATTTTTATATATTATATTTAAATTTATCTAAACATGTTGAAATCAGAAAGCCTGATTTTCGGGCGAGAGTAGAGTAGCTTCGTGCATTTAAAAGCTAATAAGCAAGTAGGTATTGTAGTCAGTCATTATCGTTTGATTTTTTCGAAATAAATATGTTTTTCGTCAATAAATATCGGTTATCGTTTGGTGATCTGGCAGGAACTAGGGGGCCCCTATCGATTTCGGAACCCTGGGCACGTGACCAGAGTGCCCACTGGGAAAGGGCTTCTCAAGAGCAATCCAGTGATAACCCGTTACGTTACCCGCTACCCGGTACATACACGTATTTACGTAAAACACAGGGCCGTGTCCATTTCTTTTAATCCATGGAGTGTATGTTCGTATAAATTCAGTATAATATTTTAATAAGCTAATATTTCATGAATGTAATGGATAGTTTATTTAAAAGGTCTAGTTTAATTAATTAATTTGAATAATTCACCATACATTTTATGTAAATATTTTATATTCAAGATACCAAAAGGATACCGCGTAAAAGAGCCGCGTAAAACGGTATAGCCGGTCTAGCGTAAGCCATGGTATTGCTGTTCATGTAAAAACTAATGAATGATTTTTCGATGTATTATTCAATACACAAAAAAATAGAGAAAAAAATTGTAGAAAATTAACGCCACTTTTTGATTGATAGTACACTGCTCTGCAAAAAAATTGAACCTATCTGAATTTGACTCTCAGCAAAGCCTAAAATTTGGATAGTGTAGGTATGTAAAAGGTTTAATTTGTTTATTTGAATCACTAAATATATTTGATCTCAAAAATGGCTTATCCCTTTTCCATTATATACAAACCTATATGATAAATAATCTTATATAAGTATTTATGTAAAATGATCCAACAATATATATATATATATTGGTGGTGATTTTAACTCTAGAGAGGGTACGCTTAATTGTGTCTGTCCTGAAATCTGTATCGGTACACAGTTATTGCCTAGCCGCACTACTTGGGACCCGATCTGCAATTGTAATGGTCGAAAAATTGTAAGCTTCTTCGAAAAACATAATTTTATACTTGTAAATGGTAGAACTGCTAATGATCGACCGGCTTAATTAACATATTGTACTACAAGTGGAAAAAGTATTAACGACTTGTTATGGTGTAATTTCAATGGTTTACAATTTTTTCTTGCTGTTTAATGTATAGGAATTCTTTGTAAAAGATTGTAAAATCTTAAAACAAATAAATTTATTATTATTATTATATATATATATATATATATATATATATATATATATATATATATATATATATATATATATATATATATATATATAATTTATGTATATAATATATCTGTCGGACATATTTATGTCATTATTGATATCGTTTTTATCATTTTGGTTTAAAAAATTATTCGAATCACATATATTATAAACGATAAACAGACTAAGTCTATACATAAAATGTTTATATCGCTTAGCTTTGTATCTAACTCCAAAAGATAAAAATTCATGCATCTTTCATTTTTCGTTATTATTACTACAAACATCAACAAACAGACATCAACATTGGGAACTTTTTGGATTCAGTTTGGTTCAATTTTATTGCAGTGGAGTGTACACTCAATTTATTCACAAAATAGAGATAATGAACTAAGTTGTATATTAAAGTAAAACTAAGTTTTAATGCGTAAAATCATTAAGTTATCCTACTTGCCTAACTTTTGTTATTATTTTCATCAAAAAGTATGTTATAATCTGTTTGTGACAACCTGGACTATATAAATAAGTACAAACATTTCCCTTAAATCCTGACGAAGATGGCGGCCAGAATTTGTATGATCAAGGTTAAATTCAAACTTAAAATAGAAATCGAATGAGAATTTTATGGCTACAGATCCGTTAACCAGTATAGTGTATTATTGATTATTGGAAATGAGACTCCACCTTACTGGTTTATTACTCTGTAGCCATAAAATTCGCATTCGATTACTATTTCAAATTTAAATATGTACCAATCCCTTTTATGATTATGATAGTAAAAATTCTGGTCGCCATCTACTTTAGGATTTAAGGGAAATGATTGTACTGTTAGATAGCATCTGCTACTTTCTGGATACAATTTGTGCATGTGTAATGAAAACCGCGGAGAAGATTATATGGTAATTATACAGTTCATCTAACTTCATACCCTTAAAATTTGCATTTTATATTACAAATTATTAAACGTTTTTAGTTTGTTGCGGGTCTGTCTAGTTATCCGATAAAATTGTTGGCCAGACAAGCATGCACAGTAAAAAGTATATAAAGTATACAGGATGATGTGAAATTCATTCAAGAAAACTACACCACCGTGTAGACCTAGAAAAAACAAACAAAACAGTTTCATAACGTTTTTCGATTTGACGCTTAGTTTTTGAGATATAATTAATTAAACATAAAAAAATTCAACCATTTTGTGGGTTTCGCTACACTTATTGAGAACTGTGATTGTCGCTACTCTAGGATGGACGCCCTACTCCGTTACTGTGGCCCCACCTCCTTACACTATACGCTCTGTGATTGGTGGAGTAGTGTAGCGACACCCAATAATGTAAATGTGATTATGGTCTAAGATCCGACAGTGAAAACCTTTCCTCATCTGTTAATTGATTGAAATATTATTGAAAACGCTTATTGCAATATAAACAATTTGGCAATGTAATGTCTGCCAGGGTAGTTCTGCTGCAATTAACATTAATTAATTAATTAAAATTTGATTTTTTCATAATTAAATCCCTCACGTGTTAATTGAATTTTGCTTGTTAAATAACATAGTATACGATACGACGAATCTTGTAATAGCAGGCAGCGCTGCTTATTACTGCTACGGTTACCTGCAGCCAGGTGTTCAAACTTAAAGTAAACTTAGGTTACTTCCCTCATATGTTAATTGAAAATTTTTTAGCTAATTTAAAAGTTCAGAATAATTAGAATACATCCATAACTGGCAGCCGTCTTAAAATCCATTCCAATCAAGTGCAGCCTATATAAGAAAATTAAAAAAAAATAGAAATTATAAAAAAATACCTTGTAGAGAGAGAGAGACTATTGCATTATTCAACGTAATAAACAAGGAAAGTATATGATCATGCGAATGTGAATTATGAATGTGAATTATGTATTCCGTTTATCATGAACTCTACACAATCCACAATTAGTCATAGATAAAATATAGTAGTGGGTACTATTTGTATAAATACACTTAGAAATGGAGTAGGCTTTACAAATGCATGATCATATACTTTCCTTGTTTATTACGTTGAATAATGCAATAGTCTCTCTCTCTCTACAAGGTATTTTTTTATAATTTCTATTTTTTTTAAATTTTCTTATATAGGCTGCACTTGATTGGAATGGATTTTAAGACGGCTGCCAGTTATGGATGTATTCTAATTATTCTGAACTTTTAAATTAGCTAAAAAATTTTCAATTAACATATGAGGGAAGTAACCTAAGTTTACTTTAAGTTTGAACACCTGGCTGCAGGTAACCGTAGCAGTAATAAGCAGCGCTGCCTGCTATTACAAGATTCGTCGTATCGTATACTATGTTATTTAACAAGCAAAATTCAATTAACACGTGAGGGATTTAATTATGAAAAAATCAAATTTTAATTAATTAATTAATGTTAATTGCAGCAGAACTACCCTGGCAGACATTACATTGCCAAATTGTTTATATTGCAATAAGCGTTTTCAATAATATTTCAATCAATTAACAGATGAGGGAAGGTTTTCACTAATGCCGGATCTTAGACCATTAGTTGAATTTATTATTAATGTTTAATTAAAAACTAAGCGTCAAATCTAAAAACTTTATTAACCTTTTTTGTTTGTTTTTTCCAGCTCTACACCGTGGTATAATTTTCTTGAATGAATTTCAGGACACTCTGTATATGAATCTTACTCATTATAAAGAGTCTTTCAATAGGGACGCTCGAAATTTGTTTGGCTATAGCAGCCATGTTTTTAAAGTGACATCTGTTAAATTTTTTAGTAGTATATGGCAAATCACTATGGAAGGTTAATTCGTGACGTTGAACAACATGTGCAAATGATCTTTAGCGACAGTAGAAAAATCATCTTTAGCGACGAGGCTTATTTTTGGATGTGTGAACCAAATGCATCTGTATATATTCTTCTAAAACGTAACTGGCATTGCTATAACCGTCAACGGCAAGTGTAGGCGCTTGAAGATAGGCAATTTCTTGTGGCCTAAACTGGATGATATGGATACCAGTAACATGTGGTTCCAACAGAACGCACGAACTTGCCACCGAGTTCGTGCGAATTAACGCCTATAGACTTCTTAACTTGGGACTGTCTTAAATCGCAGATCTATGAGAATACACCGCAAACTATTGATGCCCCCAAAATAAACATAACGAACACCATCCAGCAAATTCAGGCAGAGTTATGCGACAAAGTCATAAAAAATTGAACCTCCCGACTACGTGCCACCGAAGCCACGGCGGACGTTTGAACAACGACATATTTTACACTTAACGCCATAAAATATTACTTAAAAAAATAAATAAATTGAGTGGATGGATATTTCACACACAACTTGTTTTATTTACTTTTAAAATTCGATCGTCCTTTTTGAAAGATCCTATATAATAGCTATGCTATGTGAAAATATCTAGTATAACGTAATAGTGCTTTAATATTTATGATATAATGCAGTATATAGTATCTATATGATTCATTATATTTGGTGTGGCAGTTGAAAACTATTACCTTTAAATATCTTTTTTTAAATCCCCATTATATGTTTTATTTAAAATTAAGTTTAACTTCATAAGATACTAGCTTTTTCCCGCGACTTCGTATGCATTTATATTTATTGAAAATAATAATAATAATAATGATCACGCTATTTGATATATATATATATATATATAATGCATATCGACATACAACGATTTATAGTGTGCTATTATAGTTTATAGTTACTATGGAAACGACAATCAAGTTGACATTTATTTCATAGTTGAAACAAAATTTTAATAAAATAATTTTACAGTTATTTTTAAGAAGTATAGTTTCTGTGGAAATGATAAAATCAACAAAAATTTTAACCGACTCCAAAAAAAATGAGGAGATTCTTTGTTCGATTTTTTTTAATGTTCACCCCCCATCAAGATTATTTTTTGAGACAAAACATAGTCTATGTCCTTCCTCAGGATATAATCTATCTTCTTGCCAAATTTCATTACGATCCGTTTATCCGTTTAGTCGTGAAGAGATAGCAAACAAACAGAGTTACTTTCACATTTATATAGTAGTATGGATGCATTTATATAGCTATGCTACGGGGGTGGTTTATATAAAATAAAAAAAATTAATTAAATAAATAAAAAATTAATTATTTAAAAAAAAAATTCTCCGTCCGGCCGTATTTGAACCAGTGACCTGTGTATATCTATTGAGTATATGTTTTCTTTCAAATTACTTTACAAATATCAATATTTAAGACTAACTAAGAACTTTAACCTAATGCTAGAGCTTAGGCCTAGACCTAGCCTATAGCCTTCGTCATGAATGTGGCTATCTAACGCAGTAAGAATTTTTCAAATCGAACTGGCAGTTCCAGAGATTAGCGTGTTCAAATAAACAAACAAAAAAAAACGCTTCAGCTTTATTATATTAGTATAGATTTGTTTCTTCATGAAATGTTAAATATCTATATCTATTGAATATATTTTTTCTTCCGACTTACTTTACAAATATCAATATTTAAGGCTAAATAAGAATTTTAACCTAATGCTAGCTAGCCTACAGCCTTCCTCATGAATGTGGCTATCTAACGCAAAAAGAATTTTTCAAATCGGATTGGCAGTTCCAGAGATTAGCGTGTTCAAACAAACAAACAAAAAACTCTTCAGCTTTATTATATTAGTATAGATTTGTTTCTTCATGAAATGTTTAAAAAAGTTTCCTGATAAAAAAAATTGGATATGTGCGAACGAAAGTAAACAGAGCTGAATTTAATATTATAATTTCATCTATTTCTTCAGAAAAATGAGTTTACAAGTGAACCATGTTAGTTTTTTATGTTAAACTTAACAACATTCAAAAATTGTATAAAATTGTGAATAAATATAGGTTAATCAGAATCAAGTTTTAATATTTAAAATTCATTTAATTTTACAAAACATTTTGCAGTGACAAACATTTTATCGCTAATTCATACTGGTTTGGTGGCAATGATGAGTTGGTAGTCTTTATTCGAAAGCATAAATCAAAAATTTTAATCAAAATATAAAAAATATAAAAAAAACAATACCAGGCAAGTGCGAGTCGGTCCCGTGCACTAATGGTTCCGTCCTTTGATTTGTCAAAATTTTTCTTCTAATTTTTTATATATTATAATTCCTCAAAAACTTTTAAATTTTTCCTGTAAAATATAGATATTTTCAGTCTGAATTATTTCAGATTTTTCAGCCCCCAAGCGTCGGAGTAAAGGGAGAGGAGAATGCTCAATTTTTATATACATTTTGATGTTAAAAAGTCTATTTTCTCGTTATACTGGTGGTCGGTCCAACATTCTTGTGTCACAAAATAACGTCCGATTTCAATCGCTAATAACTTTGAGACAATGCATTTACAAGGATTGTTTTGCCTATGACGTCATCGTACCAGTGTAGGTGGAGCACTACTAGGAGAGAAAGTGAGACATATGAGAGGAAGGCTCGCGAAAGGAATCCAACGAGACTAGAAAGTCCAGTGCAGAACGAATGCGAGAGCTGGCCCACCGGCACAGCGGCGAGCAACAGTCCAACCATCTACGGATCATGTGCAGGATGTTTTCCCAGGAAATTTACGGTGCTTACATCAAAAAGTAAGCCGTCGTGGCGACACCTAGAAGATGTGAAACACCGAAACTATTATGTATAGAAAATATGCATGAAAGAATGGTTTATTAAAGGAAATAATATGGCATAATAAAAAAATATGGCATAATAAAGGAACGAATCATAATCATAATGATTATTGTTTCAAACTTAACTTAATATACCCTCGTATATATTGTATATACCGGGTATAAAAATATGATAAAATCTTTTACAGAAAAGGCCTTTTACAGTGTAATATCGGCCTATGACACATTTTAAAAAAATACTCTGTAATTATATTTCTGTTAATATATGGGTGAGTGGGTGTATATGATTTTCTCCGTGTCAACTTTAATTAACCTGTTTTTTTCTTTTTCTATCAGTGTGTTCATAAGTCCTAATTATTATGTTTCCTTTTTTCTATGTGTACGTACACGAAGAGAAGTATTTTATGTACTGTAAACCTATATCTTTATGTTATAACAAATCCCCAACTTATTAAAAACATTTTCTTTAACCAATAAATTTCATTCAGACATTCAATGCGAGTCGTATTTTTAAACCTGTTTAGTTGTAGGTATTGCCACCTATGGATGAGTTTTTGAACCTGTATATGTACTGCTATCTATGAGATTTAAAAAAAAAACTGATATGTTATATGTAGTATTACCTTTGAACAACTTGTTGGTCGCATGGCGAGAAAACGTCGCTGCGTCAACAGTCGGTTTAACACGCCGCAATAAATGTTTCACATCAAATGTCACATAAAATTATAACAAAAAATTTTTGGAATATGCAAAGAAAGATCTTCCATATGACATACACTACTTGTCGTGGTAACCCCACTTTCAGATTTCAACCCCTCATTTAATACCCCATTTCCAATAACTATAAAATTATTTTCATATTTTTTTAATCTTAGTTGGACGCGGGCAAGTAAGTTCTACAACTGTATCGAATTTCAAGTCGATAGAATAAGCAGCTGAATAAGCAGTTAACTGTTAGATACGGAACCTTAAAAACAAATTTTATACAAATGATGATAAAACACAATAAAACAAAACTATAACCGAACTCATACAAATATACATTCCTATATTTGGGTGCGAATTTGTGAATATGAATTATTTACAGTCACACTATATAAATATAGCATTATATTTTTACAATAGCGCTCAATATAACCGACCAGAAAATGATTCAGTCAAACAAGGATATGTTCATTCATAAAAATTCGCCGGATAGGAGCTACGTAAACTAAACGAATTTTATCAGAGCGAAACGACATATTGAATACATGGAATCAAGTTATCAAGACAACAGCTATAATATTAATTAATTTAAGGATGTTTAGGAGGTATGAAATTTGGAAAACCATTTACTAGAGCCGTTTAAGAGCTATTGAAATTTAAAAAAAATTCGTTACAGTTAATCAGGTGATGAAATTCGAATGACTTGCTAAACGAAAATATTGAAAATAATACAAGATTGTGTGCTTTAACTTTTGCAATATCTCTATCAATCTCTATAGCAATTTAATTTTTATGAATCTATCAACTGAAATTTATCTTTTAATTTAAATTAATAATTAATCTTTTAATTTTAATTTAGTTATTATTATTTTTAAATAATTTCGAAAACTTCAAATTCACAAGCAAGATATTTTAAACAGTTTTTTAACATCAAGTTATTGCATATAATCTTGGCTGTGTCTAAAACTAAACATAGGCCCAGTTTTTTTAAGGATAAGCCTAGTTAGTTAACTCGCGTGGTTTAAGTTAAGTTCCCCCACTTCGAGTCCCTTCCCCTGATGACATACTGTACACGTGTCAATAACGTTGCAATCTTCACAATTTTAGAGACAATTACACAAAAACCACTCTTTGTTAATAACTTGATATCATCGCATAAAATATTTAACATTTTGAATTGAAATATTTGAGGTTATGATAAATAATATATATGATAATATATAATAAATTATTATTCAGATCTTATAATAATATATATGATAATAATATAATATATTAATATAATATATATTATTATATTATTATTCTTCTGATCAACGCTTCGGGATCTAGGTGGGGGAACTTAACTTAAACCACGTGAGTTAACTAACTAGGTTTATCCTTAAAAAAACTGGGCCTTAGAGTCTAAAACTAGTCATTTATCGGATTTACGCCTAGAAAATTTTTCGATCGGAGTGTCTAAAAAAAACATCCATTCATCATTTTAATCGAGGGCAAAAATTTGATCTTTTTGTGCGATGTTCTTTATTGGTAATGCATTGATAAACGAAACATAATTAAGCTAGTTCGAACTGTGTAGCGTTTCTGGCAATACTTCTTTTTCTTCGAGAAATGTATATTATATAATACTTTAATTTCAACTCAAAGTATTCTATGCTTTCACAATTAGCTGTTTAATTGTTTTTTTATAGTGCGATACTAATAAAACCGTGTGTTTTCTATCTATTACGATTAAAAAAGCTGTTATTGGTCATTCAATTTCTCATTCAGTTAAAAATTGATATAACCATTATGAGAACTGGATGTAAGTTGACTTTTAAATAAAAGCGTGTTCGAAATAGGACCTAAATTACGTGCAATGTCTTTTAGAAATTTAAAATATATTGAAATTTTTTTTCTTTTTGATCGCTTTGAACACTGTTTTGTATAGGTTAGTTGTTACTCACATGAACGTTTAATTATTCCCATTTTGTGGAGATACTCATAGGTAAACAACACTATGTATGGTATTGTCTGCATAATGCGTCACTTTTTTCTATTAATTTAACTGTACTAAATGTATGTACAATTATTTTGATTATACGAGTATTACTTGCCAAATATACAAAAAAAAGAGATATATTACTACTATTTTGTGCTAACAATAATACTCTGTTCACACATATAAATACAATTCGTAGTAATAATCGCATATATGAATCATAAATGTATAATACTATCCATACAAATGAAAAATAACAAATATAACAACAGAAAAAGCAGTCGACTTTAACAAGTTTGCCGTATTATATATTTATTTTGTATATTATATTTTCATAATACATGTGTATTGTCTATCATGTCCTCTGTCAAGGGTTGCCAACTAATTTTGAGAAAAATAACGTATCAAATTCTTTGAATAGGAAAAAAAAGAAAGTATTTGGAAGAAAAAAAGAAAGTATTTTTCACATTTATGTTTTTATTCCCTTAAAAACATATTTTTGGGTGCTTTTCGCACACGCTAACAATTTTTTGTTGTCTTTGAATGTTTCAAAGCTAGTTTTACAATCGAAATTTAGATTTAAATAAATAAATAACTCGTTTTTTATTAAATTTATGGACTACCTGCTTCTCTCTTCTTGCCATTTCAGATTCATTACCGAAAAAACTCTTTTAGTGAACGCTGAAATGGCGGAAACAGAGAGTAAATAAGAAATAATTTTTTTTTACATTTGGTAAGTTATCAGATGCATTTTTAAGTATATATTACCATTTGTCAACAGTATTCTTCTCTGGAAATTCTTTATCCTTATTAGTGGATTGTGTTTGGATCTCGTTAATTCTTATTGACTCGGAATATAAATCATCCATCTTAATATTTAATCTGTCTTGTAATTTGGCCTTTGTAATTATTATTTCAAAATGTTTAAGTTCAACCTCATTTTTCAAAGATATGTTAGAAAATATTGAAAGCCAGTTCTCTTCGCTAAAATCAAACCATTTTCTCAAATAACTTAAACTTATATAAATAACAAGTGAAAATTTACTGATAACTGTATTGACCATTTCGGGTGATAAGTTTTCAATTCTTTGTAATCTCATTTTTGACTCATAACCTGTAGTGACTCACACAATACATCGAATACATACTCTGGAATTTTGGGCATAGAATGTACCCTTATTAATATATTTGTGTATGAATAAAATATAAATCTTTTGATCTTTTACGTTTACCGCTTGACAATTGTAAACCGCTTGTAAATTTTTTGATGGTTTAGCTTTAGTTTAGATTTTAGAATTAGGTTTTTGGAAATTACCAATAATTTGCCAAAAGTATTCATATCGGAGAACTAATAAACAATTATTTACCTGATTTAATTATTTTTTCTTAGTAGAGGGTATAGTGACATGGGAATTTGATGACACTGGATACAATAAACATGCCAATAATAAAGCTGGGTGGGTGGGGGTTAATTTGTTCCTAATTTCTAAATGGTTAAATTTTACATAAAGTGGGAATTTTATGATAGCTTACTCAACCTGACTGAGTTGTTTTGATTTAGTCTACTTTGAATCGCTCCATTACAAAACAGAAAGTTACTTAAGCTATTTTCAAAATAAGCGGCTTAGTTTTATAACGGGTATCAGCTATAAAATTACTTGTATTATTATGAGGTAAACAATAATATAATTCAAATATATAAATATAAATGAGTTTACTTTTTATGAGTTTATTATGATTATGTATATTTTGTGTATAGATATTATTATTTTATTTATACGTATTTGAACACATACTATGCCCGATTTCAATATTCCTTTTCCGCAATGCTGTTATGTCTCTTGCATGCATTAAATATATATATATATATATATATATATATATATATATATATATATATATATATATATGATATTTGAAGTTTCCACAAAGTTTGTTTATACTTCATTTAAAATTACTACGTATTATAATATGAATAATATGGATATTCTGAAAAACAAATTATGCACGAGAAATTACTGTTTTTGAAGTTTTTAATATGTGTTGTCACTAAGTTTCACTAGCAAACATTGATAGACTTTAAAAACAGAGTAGGCTATGGTAGTTTATCGAAATTTTTAAATTAAATACTGATATGAAAAAATTAACTCGTCAACCAGGAATCGAACCTCGGGCCTCTGGATATCTAGTCCAGTATGCTTCCGCTACACCAAAGACGACTGTGACGTAACAGCCAACTTTTTCATATCATTCTTATTTTTATTTATTTAGACAGTATTACTTCTGTCGAAGTTATTATTCATATATATTTATTTGTGTATACTTACGCGTCAACAATACAATGTTTGTCCAAATTCCTTTTGGTTACGTAAGACAAACTATAGAAGACTTTAGCGTATACTATTTAGACAAATGTCATTGTCATTGAATTTTTTTCATATCAGTATTTAATAAAAAAATTCTATGAACAGTTTGTCTTACGTAACCGAAAGGAATTTGGACAAACATCGTATTGTTGACGCTTAAGTATACACAAATAAATATATATGATTAGTTTATCGACTTTGACATGGGTGCACTAAAAGTTGAATACCTATAGTGCGCGGTCACTCTCGAAGATTGTCTTGCGAAGCTATCTCAGAAGTGAGGATGCTTCGGGAGTTTTAATATAGTCTTGTTTTTTAATACAGTAGAACCCCTCATATCCGACCCTAACGGGACCGGATCGAGGTCGGAACGTACAAAAAGTCGGATATCGAGAGCAGCAAGAGAACGTCTTTTTCCCGGTAGAAAAATTAGTTTTATTTATATAAAAATAGTTACATTAATACTGTAGGTCGATTTTTCAACGCATCTTCAGTTTCAACAGTCATTGAATACGATTCCAAGTCTTTACGATTTTTTTTCTGTGGTCACCCCAACTCCCAGCTCACTAGCTAATTTAGCAACTGACTCACCATGGTCCAAACGTTGTAGCGCATCAAGTTTTTGTTGAAGAGAAACACAAACACGCTTATGTTTTTGAGACGCCATTATTATATGAAACTTGAAAAAGTTTTATAGGCCTATTAACTACCTTGTATGTCATCAAAGCATATTCCGCACCAACAACCAGAACGAAACTGAAGCTTGTGATACGAAAACAAAGGGTAGAGCAGATGAGTCACTATTCAAGTCTAGTGTTGCGCCGTCGACACTAGGTCGGATATCCCGAGGAGGCGGTTATCCTGACGTCGAATATGAGGGGTTCTACTGTATCTTGATAAATTGTCAAAAATAGTATATGCATTTTATAAAGTTGTTTAAAAGCTCAAAAAATCCTTTTTATATTTAGGTGTTGATGAACGCACGAAAACAGTGTCCTACCATGATTATTTAAATCTGTCATACAAACATCAAATGTTATCGTTGTTTTGCATAACTATATGCAATTAAACGATGACAGTTGGCACTGTTTAATATAGGAATGACGTCATGACTTAAAACAATATGTCCTGCCAGCGTTTTCATTAATTTTAATTATTTCGGTTGCTTAGAGAATAAAATATATTAATAAATTATTTATAAAATAATATTGTCTACGTGTCCTAGTTGACACGTAGAAAATATTCTTCTTGAATTTTCTTCAAAGTGCCAATCTGTTTATTATTGGTTATAAACAATTAATATCACCAGCAAACCGTTTTTCCATTTTATATTTTGAAGTATCAATGAAAGACCCACAAGCAAAAAAGATGAGACTCTAATTTTGACTTATTTCCAAAAAAAAAAAATTGATGCTTTAATAGTGTTTTCATTGAAATTTTTTTATTTTCTAAAATGGCAATACTTAGCGTTATTTATTTTAAACTACTACTTTGAAACTATTGTTTAAGTTATTTGAAGTGAAATAGGCTTAAATATTGTCTGGACTTAAAATGTTACCCTTTTTAATGATTTTTATAACGGTTTCAGTTTGAAATGAAGATCTTCGCAAATAACGAAGCAAAAACACTAAAAAATTAAATAATCACTAAAAAATACCGAACATCTAATAAAACGAATGCTGATTTTAACTACCCAAACAGAATACAATTTGAGTTCTAAAATAAAACTTTTGAACAAAAAATAGAACCAACGAAAGAAGAAAGTAACTGAAAAGCAAAAAATAATAACTTTGTAACAAAAAATTCGAAAAAAGAAAGGAAAAAATAAAAAAGTAACTTTTTAGTCTAGCAAGTCCTACATTAATGTAAATACCTAAATAGTTTTCAGTCGGCGCCAAAAAATCTCCATCGAAATGAAGGCTGAATATGTTTTTCGGTTAAAGAGGTAGAGGTAGATTGTAAAGGCTGCCCTGGACGGGCTACACTTCGACCATAAGGGCCATTGTGATGCCTTAGGATGTGGGGATGTGAGTGGAGTGGAAGGAATTTGTGAGTAGACTAGGAATTGGTAGGATATGCGGCTGCAGCCGACTATGATAGGAACTATGCCGATATTCATCTGGAGTTCGTGAAGGAAACTGCAGAAAACCTTCTCAAGTATAGCCGGTTACTTTGTTCTTGTCCATACGCCGACAGTTTAGTCAATCAACCGCCCCTTTTTTTTAATTTTTATAATTGACAAACTGCCGATGTCGGGATTCGAACCCATAATCTCCCATTTTCCAAGTACTGCATACTGCGCAGACATGATGCCTTAGACCGCTCGGCTACTTGGCTGGCTTTTCGGTTAAAAGTATATATTACAAAATATTACATTTTGTTTGTTTGGCGCCGACTCAAAATTATTTAGGTATATACATTAGTGTAGGACTTAGACTAAAAAGTTACTTTTTTATTTTTTCCTTTCTTTTTCCGAAGATTTAATTTTTTGTTACAAAGTTATTATTTTTTGCTTTTCAGTTACTTTCTTCATTCGTTGGTTGTATTTTTTGTTCCAAAGTTTAATTTTTTAATTTTTTGTGGCTTATAGTGCCATTAGAACTACATATGTGTGTCAAGTTTCAAAAGAATCCGGTCACAGATGAAAATTCAGTGGTTAACAATCAACCATCCCCTATTTTTCAACCCTTAGGGACGACAACCTTTTTTTTTCAAATTTATATGGTACCAATTTCGAAGTATACCCTATCCAATAAAAAAAAGAATTATCGAAATCGGACTACTCTGTAAAAAGTTATGCGTGATCATACATAAAAAAAATATAGGGGTTGACTTGAGAACCCCCTTCGTTTTCTTCGTCGGTTAAAAAAACATTCAAACTACGCAAAGATATTGAGTGCCTTCAAATAGTGTTTACACACAGAACATATATTTAATATATAAATATTTATGATATTTT
Source organism: Nineta flava (assembly GCA_963920215.1). NCBI lineage: Eukaryota > Metazoa > Arthropoda > Insecta > Neuroptera > Chrysopidae > Nineta > Nineta flava. The sequence continues at coordinate 22,336,622 of OY986043.1, read as the reverse complement.
TCTTTAGTGGAAGCGCTCGGAAGCCTTATTTTTTATTTTTTTGTAGCTAAAATTTGAAAATCTTTTTTCAAATTTATATGGGACCAACTTTGAAGTACTCGTATACCCTATCCAACAAAAAAGAATTATCAAAATCGGAATACTCTGTAAAAAGTTATGCGTGATCATACATTAAAAAAAAATAAATAAATATATATATATACATATATATATATATATATATATATATATATATATATATATATATATATATATATATATATATATATACAGGTTGAATTGAGAACCTCTTTTGCGATTAGCGTTTGTCGATGGTAACACATAAATGACATTCGGCAAGATTGAATATTGTAACGCCAATATATTTTCAAAATCAAAGGACAAGTTTTGGACAAGAATTTATACTGTAATGTTGTTGTTGGTGATTTATTTTCGAGGTGACAGCAATCACAATGTTAACTTTCTTTTTTACTTAAAAAATATTCATTGTGAATTAATTTTTATTTTATTTTAATGCTACTTTGACATTCTAGCATCCATTAAATTTAAATGAAATTGTTACAAAGACAAATCGGTTTTTTCAAGTTATAAAGAACGATTCTTCCTTTTTCGAATATAAATTGAAACTACAAATGAAATAATATTGGACGACTGTTGGTGCATAGTATGAAATTAAATTTGTATTTTACGTATATTCGAAACAAGATACATTCAAATATATATATATATATATATATATATATATATATATATATATATATATATATATATATATATATATATATATATATATATATATATATATATATATAAACTGCAATCAATTATTCAAATTATGCAGATTTTATTCGAAAAAAATAAAGAAAAGTCTATCTCTTTATTACAATGGTTACACAGAGAGTAGTAATATGGTTACAGAAAGATAGTACTACTCATTTGACTCTAGCATATGCCCTGTTTTGCACGTGCAAGTATGATGAACGTTTTTAATCGCAATAATAATATATGATATAGCTAAAATTACAATGGTTTTCACATGAATGCAATTCATTTGTCAATCGCATGTTTGTTAACAGCTATAACTCTCGTCTTGTTTACTAGCCAAGTAGCCTAGCGGTCTACGGCGTCATGTCTGCGCTGTATGCAGTACTTGGAAACTGGGAGGTTATGGGTTCGAATCCCGACATCGGCAGTTTGTCAATTATTAAAAAAAAAGGGGCGGTTGATTGACTAAACTGTCGGCGTATGGACAAGAACGAAGTAACCGGCTATGCTTGAGAAGGTTTTCTGCAGTTTCCTTCACGAACTCCAGATGAATATCGGCATAGTTCCTATCATAGTCGGCTGCAGCCGAGAAATCCTACCAATTCCTAGTCTAATCACAAATACCTGCCACTCCACTCACATCCTCACATCCTATGGCATCACAATGGACCTTATGGTCGAAGTGTAGCCCGGCCAGGGCAGCCTTTACAATCTACCTCTACCTCTCGTCTTGTTTACTATTTCTTTCTTTGTTAACAACCTCTGTCACATGATCAGAGTATACTAATCACAAGGAAGTACGATATAAACATATCGTACACTCTATTTTTACATCTGACGTTACTTATAATATTTCACCAAAATAGAAACCAGGTCTATTGTGATATAACTACATAGTTTCATCAAAAAATACTACTGCGCTTGCTCACCAAATCATGCGTTATGAATAGTTACATGTGTAAAATAGCCCAAGCGCATGAACGTCCTTAAGTATACACACATAATAATATGTAATATGTAACTTTAAAATAGTAGTCGCATGATAATTGTATTGCCACAAAGCAATAAAACCGTGTATTATTGATTATTGGAAATGTGACCACGCTTTGGTTTATTGCTTTGTGGCCATAAAATTCTCACCCAAATACTGTTTTAAATTTGTCTATGTACCAATCTCTTTTTAACCCGATTTCAAAAAGGAGGATGGTTCTCAATTCGTCTGTATTTTTTTTTTTTTTTTTTTTTTTTTTAATGTGTGTCACCTCAGAATTCCGTCATTTATGAACCGATTTTGAATTTTTTTTTGTTTTAAAGAGTTTGGTTTCCCATTGGTCCCATTGTCACCAAATCGCATTCTGATGAGGGGATCCCCGGGAAATCGAGGAAAATCCTCATTTTATACGTGATAACGGCGGTGTCCAAAAGTTATGTGAATTTTTCTATGCTGACACCGCTTCCAAAAATAACAATAATTGTACATATATATTTAAAAATTTTTGCTTAGGTGAACTAAAATTGGCACAAGAATATGCAATTATTTTTTTACTTTTAAGTGCATTTTTTGTTATAGAATATTTAATTTTTGAAGTCGGGTTTCCATTTTGTCAAAATAGGTTTTATATTATCATGATAATAGAAATTCTGGCCGCCATCTTAATTTATAACCATTCACTGTACAAGTACTCAGAACTAAAAAAGTACGTTAAGTACTGTTTATAAGTACCTACTTCACTCAAAGTACTGCCCAACTCGATTCTCGATACATAATATTCACGGACATTCATAAAAAAGCTAAAGATTGATACGGATACTAACTGTTCGTTAAAAAGAACTCTATAACCGATAGAGATATTTTATCCATTTTCATCACGTAATATTTTCTTTTCTAGTATTTTTTTATCAATAATTTACATCCTATTGTGTATATGTATATCTTAAACGTCCAATGAATATATTTTGATACTTTATATGTGATACAATATACTTTTATTCATATAATATATAACAACTATCAATGAATGATTATCATCTTCTCCATAAAAATTCAGAGCTTATTTGGATATAAATGTCTTTCAAAATATATAGCTGAACATGAAGAAATATTATAATTTGCAAATAACTTCTTAGTAACAACGAACACTATTTTCTATATAACAATCGATTTATTCAATTTCTATTTATTTTATGACTTATTTTAGTGTTGTCGTTTATATATGTACTCGTATACTCATGAATATTGGAGAGAATCGCTAGTGATAAGAAAATACTTATATTGAGAAACATGGCCACAAAAGTAGCGTTCTTTTTAACACACAGATCTGTAACGAATAAACGGATTTTCATAAAATTTGGTATATAATTACTTCAGATCCTGGAATAACACATAGGATACTTTTACGTCACAGCCAAAACAACTGAACCTCCACCCCCATCCCTAAGCAAAATAAAAGTCCCCACAGATTGGATTAAATACGAAAATACATTACGTGTGTCGGTTTGGTGCATGTGTGTGTTTCTTTAATTCCATATAGAATACAAAATAAGTTTTTGATCATATCACAACACAAAACTAACATTTAAATAAATTATTTGAATTTTTTTTATGTTTGTTTCACAACATAGATACAGGGTGAGCTATTAACAAAGCTTGTTAACGTAAAAAGTGATTTTAAATGATTGATTTATCACGTGGGATCATACACTACCTTCATTTAAATAGAGTGGATTTCAGTTGATAGTGAATTGAATTGGATTCACTTTTTTTTCTCTTTATATTATTATTTATATATACTTAAATTAAAATGGTGACATGGGTAAATTCTCGTACGGTATGTCTCGTACCGATGTTAATGCGCCACGAACACATATACGAGCGGTGTGCACGCCGCTCGCCTTTGGTTCGTTGGAATTGTTGATTTCAACGAACCTCCAGCGATCCATAGAAAACCCACGAACATATATTCATATTGCAGTGAAGTTGAATCAATCACAAAAACCCGTTATTTAAGCCAGAAAATAATCTAAAGATATTAATTAAAATGTTTACATTTTAGTTCAGCTTGAAAAATGTTCAAGTTGAACTAAAATACTACATTTCAATTAATATTAAAAAAAAAACCATAATCACATGCGCGCTAAAAACGACAAACCTTTCACGAACACGTCCAAATACGAACTGCGAACATACAAAGTGTTCGTTGAAAAAACCGACTTCAGATGGATCGTTGTGCGCCGTCCAAATATGACAAATTCAGCGCGCATATGTGAACGCACCATTATAGCGTATTTGATAGGTATATGTCCTGAAATGACACAGGATTCTTATCTCGGAAAAATGTAAGTACCTATCTATAGTTCCTGTGGGATACTAACAAAACGTAACCTACAATTACTGAGCAATTTTTAAAGTCATTTTCCACATTAGATAGATATACGTCCCGGAAAAACACAATAGGGTACAACTGATCACGGAAAAAATTACGCAGACACTGACTCAGATTTTTAGCTATGCTCAAAGATAGATATTAAATAAGACAAAAAATAATGGATCTATATATGGAATTTTGTATAATTTTGTGAATGTGCTATTTTATATCTTAAAGGTTTATCTACACAGGTCCGTGACGTGTCAGTGCAGTAGCAGTTCAGTATCCGGGCTTTCTGTGTTTCCTCAGTGATGTGTATCCCCAAACTTCAGTAGCGTATCAGTACTATGATTGCCTTAATTTAAGACGATGGAGAAGACACTTTATACCAAACAAAGAACGTAAATGGGTTAATCAATCATGGAAGAAAAGAGAAAATGTGAGTTTGCCACTTTGTATAAGGAGCTGATTGATGATGTTGAAAAATACACATGGCACTGGCACTGAACTGCGCCGGACGTGTAGGAAACCCTCCATTCATCCCACAAAAGATTATAATTTTTCACATGTACGGAAGCACGCAACTGACACTATACTGACACGCCATAGACCTGTGTAGATAGACCTTTTTGGTAATAATAGGTTGCAGAAGTTTATATAGTCGTTAATATAAAATATTAGGATCAATTTTTAAAGTGCATCAGCACATAATTAGTTCTTAGGTTCTTATTAGCCGCTTCCGCGGCTCCGATTATCAGTCTCAAACGCTTTAAGAGATAGGCTTTGGGCACAGCAACCAATTGAACATAGACTTTTTGGTATGGAATGCAAAATTGTTGCAGCCTGTATATGTTTCCCGGCAATAACGGATGATCGGATGTTCCTTAACATCCGTACGAGACCTACCGTACGAGAATTTACCCTTGTCACCATTTTAATTTATGTATATATAAATTATAATATAAAGAGAAAAAAAATGGAATCCAATTCAATTCACTATCAACTGAAATCCACTCTATTTAAACGAAGGTAGTGTTTGATCCCACGTGATAGATCAATCATTTAAAATCACTTTGTAAGTTAACAAACTTTGTTAATAGCTCACCCTGTATCTATGTTGTGAAACAAACATAAACAAATTCAAATAATTTATTTAAATGTTAGTTTTCTGTTGTGATATGATCAAAAACTTATTTTATATTCTATATGGAATTAAAGAAACACACACATGCACCAAACCGACACACATAATGTGTTTTCGTATTTAATCCAATCTGTAGGGACTTTTATTTTGCTTAGGGGTGGTGGGAGGGTGGAGGTTCAGTCGTTTTGGCTGTGACGTTGATGAAAAAACATTACAGACCTTGTGTAGTTGTCGCAAAGGATTATAAAACATTGTTATCGACATTTTGAGAACAAAGAAATATGAAATTATATGTAGAATGTATTTTGAGCTTCATTGGACAACAATTGAAGTATAGGATCTGTGAACAAGCACACATCAATTGTCTATCTGTCTGTATGTAAACACGATAAATATAAAACGAAAAGAACAAACGTACTCAAATTTCGTGTGCGTGTTCTAGAGCTAAAAAAGAAAGGTCCAGTTCGTGAATGATCAAAATTTGACCGTGCTTCAAAATATTATTCTTTGAAAACATAAAAGATAGGACAAAATTTTACAGATAAAAAGTTTTTGAAAAATACACAACTAATGTTTGAAACTTTCATAAATTTTAAATATAAAATATTTAAGATTTTTATTGACAAGGGCATGATATACACATAAATATATATATATATATATATAAATATTTATTTAATATTTGTTTATTTGTGTATACTTTCGCGTCAACAAAACGGTGTTTGTCCAAATATCTTTCGGTTACGTATGACAAACTGTAAAAGACTTAAGCGTATACTCCGACAAATTTCATTGTCATTGAATTTTTTCGTGGGCAAAATCGACAAAACTGCCTATCTTTGAAACCGTAAGAGATAGAACAAAAATTTTAGGACAAAAAATGATCCTTTTTCAAAAATAAATAAACTTTTGTTTGAAAATTTTTTTCATAAATTCACTATATACGGGGTATTCAAGCAATTTACTCAGTAAATTTTTATTTTGACTTGTTTTTTTTTACTTAACCAACCAGTGGTTTCGAAATTAAAATATTAAATATCTATGAAAATATTGAATTTTTCCAATACGTATTTCTGCTTAGTTTTTCCATGACCTGGCTTTCTATGACCTGTATTTTCTCTTACACCCAGTACATACGACAACATATCACATATCGTTACGGAACTGTTTCAACACCATCAAAATACTCTTCTGTAAGCCCTACAAATTCTAATTTGTTGTTAATTGTACGTACACGGACCATTGATTAGCATATCAGATTCCCAATATACTATATATTATTATAATGGAAACTGTGGTGACATTCTTATCAGTGGTCAAACCCAAACAGTGTTAAATTTGATTTTATAGCATTGCCCTCATTTCATTTTACCGAATACGTTCGTTATATAGACTAGAGAGTTAAGCCCTTGGGTTTAATCGATACATATTTTATAAATTAAACAAAACAAAAACCGATAATAATAAAAATGTTAAACTAAATTGAAATATGGAGTATAATTTAAAAAAAGAGTTTTTTTTATATATAATAACTAAGTGTATATATATATATATATATATATATATATATATATATATATATATATATATTTATATATACATATATATATACACATAAGTTTATGCGTTTGTGGACTCTCTAGTGGTCACAGTTTTATTATGATGGGAATGAAATTTGGTATTTGAGGCGCTTTTGGTATTCAAAAGATCAAGTTCGTTAGTGGGTAAAATCGGACGAGGGGAAAGGGGGTTTTAGAGGGAGAGGGAAACAAAATTTGAGAAATCGAGAAATTTATCAGGAGTTAAGTTGTAGGTACTTAATTTTACTGTAATTTTGTTTCTTATCATTATTTTTCTGTTACACTAATATTTACAGAAATATTTACAATTAATGAGTGAAAGTTAAAATTCAAAATATCTCCGCACATACATATACTGAACATACACATTAGAGTTTTGAAAAAATGATAATGTATTGAATTATAGCAAACTTGATTTTCTACAACTTTACTCGTTATACATTTTTCGATTGTTCTAATATTAAGAGAAATATCCTATATTTTGTGTTTTCTTCTATCTTTATGCCCCCTTTTCCCCTTGACGTATGCCATGTTTTAATAAAATTGGCCTTGAAAATACTAAAATGATATCAGATACGACATTTCATTTTGATCAGACTTAAATTGTGACTAGAGAGTGATTTATGCATTCTAAGGAAATTCGCTAAGTTGACGCAGCACCTGCGTAACGCTTTTTTTTTACTTGAATGTACCTCGCATACAGGTATATTAAGGCAAATTAAATTATGCGATAACTATAAGTCATAGCTCAAAAATAAAAGTTTGTTAATTTTTTGCTAGCCATTTTCTAACCGATGATCCCAAAAAAATATTCCCCGAAAGCTTGGAATGCTGAGATACAGCATGCATTTTCCAGCACCTCCACCCTCGAATCAAAAACTAGAAATCCTACGACAAATATGTGAATTATTTGCTAATTAATTAAATTAAATACTGATTAAAAACAGAAGTAATACTGTCTAAATGAATAAAAAATTAGAATAATATGAAAAAGTTGGATATTACGTTACAATCGTCTTTGGTGTAGCGGAAGCATACTGGACTAGATATCCAGAGGCCCGAGGTTCGATTCCTGGTTGACGAGTTAATTTTTTCATATCAGTATTTAATTTAATTAAAAATTCAATGACAATGAAATTTGTCGGAGTATACGCTAAGTCTTTTACAGTTTGTCATACGTAACCGAAAGGTATTTGGACAAACATCGTTTTGTTGACGCGAAAACGTGTAAATATTTCTGTAAATATTAGTGTAACAGAAAAATAATGATAAGAAACAAAATTACAGTAAAATTAAGTACCTACAACTTAACTCCTGATAAATTTCTCGATTTCTCAAATTTTGTTTCCCTCTCCCTCTAAAACCCCCTTTCCCCTCGTCCGATTTTACCCACTAACGAACTTGATCTTTTGAATACCAAAAGCGCCTCAAATACCAAATTTCATTCCCATCATAATAAAACTGTGACCACTAGAGAGTCCACAAACGCATAAACTTATGTGTATATATATATGTATATATAAATATATATATATATATATATATATATATATATATATATATATATATATATATATATATATATATATATATATATATATATATATACACTTAGTTATTATATATAAAAAAAACTCTTTTTTTAAATTATACTCCATATTTCAATTTAGTTTAACATTTTTATTATTATCGGTTTTTGTTTTGTTTAATTTATAAAATATGTATCGATTAAACCCAAGGGCATAACTCTCTAGTCTATATAACGAACGTATTCGGTAAAATGAAATGAGGGCAATGCTATAAAATCAAATTTAACACTGTTTGGGTTTGACCACTGATAAGAATGTCACCACAGTTTCCATTATAATAATATATAGTATATTGGGAATCTGATATGCTAATCAATGGTCCGTGTACGTACAATTAACAACAAATTAGAATTTGTAGGGCTTACAGAAGAGTATTTTGATGGTGTTGAAACAGTTCCGTAACGATATGTGATATGTTGTCGTATGTACTGGGTGTAAGAGAAAATACAGGTCATAGAAAGCCAGGTCATGGAAAAACTAAGCAGAAATACGTATTGGAAAAATTCAATATTTTCATAGATATTTAATATTTTAATTTCGAAACCACTGGTTGGTTAAGTAAAAAAAAAACAAGTCAAAATAAAAATTTACTGAGTAAATTGCTTGAATACCCCGTATATAGTGAATTTATGAAAAAAATTTTCAAACAAAAGTTTATTTATTTTTGAAAAAGGATCATTTTTTGTCCTAAAATTTTTGTTCTATCTCTTACGGTTTCAAAGATAGGCAGTTTTGTCGATTTTGCCCACGAACTTAACCTTACTTCTTAGGTCTAGAATACACATACGAAATTTCAGCTCACAATCTCTTTTCATTTTTGAGTTATCGTGTTTACGGACGGATAGACCCCAATCTGGGCCTCAATGGGCCTCGTGGCCTAAGTGTGCCACCCGGACAGTCACTGCAATCTAACTTAAAGTATATACCTATGGCATATACTTTCCCGTCCACCCAGTATGTTATCTGTAATATTTTGATGGGAGATTTATGTAGCAAATTTTCCGGATATTATTCTGTTCATATTGAAATATTATTCAGGATAATTCTATTTTTGTATGATAAACAAAGTTCTATAATATATTTGACAGACGTAGTTTAAACCTTTGTATATTTTTTTTTATTGTGTGTTATGAATTATTTATAAAGGTATTGTTCTCCTGATTCCTGGCGTTTTATGAGTAGGTCATCTAATTCAATAAATTACCTGTTTTCTCTATCAGTTTTTAACGGGTTATTATTGCAAAAATACATTTGTATGAACGTGTAATGTATATGTGTGATATTAAATAATTATTATTTAAATAAATAATAAATATATATAAAAGATATAATTGATCTTTATTAAAATTGATCTTTTTAATTTGATTTATGAAATGTTATTATTTTTAATATGTAAATAACCAAGGTTGTTAACATTCAAAGCAACCGTGATAATAGAGGGAAGTTATAGTTGTTATGCAACAGATAAAAATGATGAACAAAATTATAATAATAATTTAATGATGAAGCGACACCGCTGCATACTTCCCCCCATCAACTAATAAAGAAAAACGACTAGAAAAAGGTTGTAACATAAAACAACCTTGTTCACGCGAAAAAAACTTTAATAGTTAATGTATATCTTATATTTAAAAACAAAATAAATTAAGAAAAGATTAACATTGAAAAAAGTATGCAGGTTTTAGCCTATCAATTGAAATAGAGGTAGGTTTGTTATTGACATCAATAACAAAAAATTTAGGAAATCTTTTGATAACAGAGAAAGGACCTCTATAATTACAAGATAGTGGAGGTTTGACATGATCTTCTTATAAATTGTGGAAAAAAATGTTTTGCGGTTTTTTGTTAAGTTGTTTCAGTTAGAGCTGAATGTAACTCGGTAATGTAATCAAAACGTTGTTGTCGCGTGAAACGACAACATTAGACTTAAGTTTAAAGTTGCATATCTCTCACTCTCTCCGTTATTGAGAAACACATCTATACTTATACACACACACACACACAATGGGTTTTTTAGTTTCAAGGAATCTCAAAACGTAAAGATTTCAATATATATTTTCAGCATCGAAAACAATACCTCAATATTTTACATATGTAGATAGGACCAAGTCAAATAGTACCTTTACCCCTTAAAAATGCTTGTGGAAATTTGCCAACGAAATTATCTTCGATTTGGCATTATAAAAACATGGTAAATAGTCCATAGCAGAATCGCACGAGTAAATAAATTTTTGAAGCTCCCGAAAAACAATTTTTCTCAAATATCTCGTAAACTTTTGGATTTACGTTAACAGAGGTCATTATGAAATTTATTTCTTAGCTAATTCTACACAGAAAAGGCCCAGACCGTTTCTCTACACAAATACAGACCGTTTCTCTAACAAAAAGTATTCCACTATTGGATGTTAATGGAAAATGTGAGGAACATGGAAGGAAGTGGGTATATATATATATATATATATATATATATATATATATATATATATATATATATATATATATACTGGGTGAATCGAACCGAGTGAATAATAGCACACGCCCCCACTTCCTTCCATGTTCCTCCCATTTTCCATCAACATCCAATAGTGGAATACTTTTTGTTAGACAGACGGTCTGTTCGAAATACAAATGTTGTTTTGTGTGTTGATGTGTACTTGTGGCCCCCACTCTAATTATAATTAAGTGAATAACAAATCATTGGTAATGTTATTCAGTTGAATTGTAGATTGCAGGCATGCCTCAGTATAAGAGTAACATGTCTGTCGGAGCTAGTATATAGCATATAGGATGGTATTTGTGTTATGAACAGACTGTCTCCCTAACAGGAGGTGTTCTATTGGATGTTGTTGGAAGTGGAGGCGTTTGCTATTATGCAACTAGTTCGATTCACCTTGTATATATAAGTGCCTAACTATATAACGAAAAACAGCCGAGAAAGCTGAAAAATAGCTTCTACTTCCCAGCACCAACACCAAAAAGTATTACATAATAGATGTATACAGACTGTGGTGGACAGCTTTTCCTATAGTAAATCAATGTTAAATATTATTTATTACTAGCTGTCCGTCTGGTACTGTATGAAGTCAGTCAGTACACATGTGACGAATGTCCACTGTAGTATATGCATTGTGCATCAAAAAATCCCCACTCTTTAATGACAAACAAACAACCATACGCATACAGTATAGCTGTGAGATAACTGACTGATTTTATTTATATGTGTACTAACTGACTTCATACAGTACCAGACGGACAGTTAGTAATAAATAATATTTAACATTGATTTACTATAGGAAAAGCTGTCCAACACAGTCTGTATACAAAATACCAGCTTCCCAGCACCAACACATAAGCTTCGTTAACCGTGACATAACTATTTTACTCGTAAATATTGTTTTCCGAGTACTATTTAACTCAATTCATATAACTGTGATATCTCTTTCACAATTGTTTACTGCTAAAAAATAATTATTAATAATATTCTTTCCAAATAAAGTCAATACAAAAATCACGTATACTTCGTTATATATAATATTTGTATTATACAAATATTTATCACCGTATTATGCCAAAGAAAATTTCTAGCAGCAGAAAAATTAGATACATAATAAAGATCGATGTATTCTCTAACATTTGATACTAAAACCAAAATTTTTGCTAATGCCGTTCTCGAACGTGAGCACATTTTTCAGAATCTTCACTATCCATAATAAAAGAAAACAGCCATATAATAACACGTCTAAACACGTTGTAATTTATTTACAATCTCAGAAATGCTAAACAGAAAACAAGCAACATTCGTATCCGCTAAAGCACCGTAAAAAGCATTGAGGCGGATGCGACTGCGAATATCCGTAACATCCCTGATATAAACTTCACTTGTTTACAACGCCCTACTTTGGACAAAATCTAGTAAGAAGAATGATAAGGTGTTCGATGCGTATATTTGATAAATTATACTTTTCAATATAAATGGTAAATAATACATTTTTTATTACCTTTTGATTGATTGAATGTATTTTATTGAAAATAGTTTCGACATAAAAAAATCATTGAAATCTAAAAGAAACAAACCACAAATATTTACAATATTTACATTGGAAGATATATTACTGTTTAAAAAAAAATAGATATACAGGGTGTTCTGAAATTCATTCGGTAAAACTATACCACAATGTAGAGCTAGAAAAAACAAACAAAAAAGTTAAATAAAGTTTTTCGATTTGACGCTTAGTTTTTGAGATATAATTAATTAAACATTATTAATAAATTCAACCAATCACATTTGTATTTTTGATTTTTGCGGGTGTCGTCGCTACAATTATTGAGAACTCTGATTGTCGTTACTCTAGAATGCTCTACTATGGCCGCCCTACTCCACTACTGTGGTCCCACTTTCTTACACTATGCGCTCTGTGATTGGTGGAGTAGGGCGGCCACAGTAGAGCATGCTAAAGTAGCGACAATGAGAGTCCTCTATAAGTGTAGCGACACCCGCAAAAATTCATAAATGCAAATGTGATTGGTTGAATATATAAACAGTGCACAAACTACAAAAAATTTAAAAGTTTAGTTAAGAGTCATTTATTAAAATTATTGCCATACAATTTTAATGATTTATTGTAATTACTTATTCTTTGACTTATTGTATACTGATACTGGGTTTTTTTTTGCAATAAAAATTATTATTATTATCTCAAAAACCAAGAGACAAATTGTAAAACTTTATTGAACTTTTTTGTTTATTTTCTGCAGCTTTGCATCGTGGTATAGTTTTCCTGAATGAATTTCAGAACACGCTGTATATATATGTAGAAAAAAATGTATTGAATGATAGAAAGCATACATTAGAAAGCTTATGAAGCACATTTACTATAACGAAAAACAGACAGCTCCACACCGTATATATTAAAACAAATACTACCTTCGTAATTATGTTGATTAAAACCGTAACTAGAATGTTTTGCACCGAAAAATATATGTGTTCGTAAATGATGATTATCGTCCACACTTTGGTATGAACCTCGTGTTGTCGGTTTACTTCCGTAACTTGTTGTCTTTACATCTTGAAAACCTTTTCTGAACATTAAATTCATTTTGATTCTATATTTCTATGTATTTCTTTAATTTTTAAAACACGTTTTTAAATTTATTTAACAAGTTTTTTAGTTTTGTTTATTTATGTTTTAATAACAAATCACAATCACTTAAAAAAGCCATAATAGTCTTTTAAATTAATGAATATGGATTACAACAACTGAAAATTAAAAAGATTATTTTAAAAAGCTTAAAATTAAAATGATGTTCACCATATCAAATTCTTGAATACATTATTTAGAAACTTCGTGATTCAAAAACGGATTTAATGACATCTCAAATGATAAAATTCATCGCATGACCTGATCTGATAAGTAAGTATAAACGAAAAACATAGCCTCTCACTGACCTGTTGAGTTAGGTTAGGTTGTAACGACTGTCCTGGATGGGACACATTTAGAACATAAGGTTCATTGTGATACCGAATGGGGCTGATCCATTCTAGATACTAGTCCTTAAACCCTTTGTAGTTGTTCAAATACAGCAATTAGTCTTTGACGACAGTAGACTTTACTTCAATCGACCTGTTGGTTAAGGTAGAATTTTTTAGATTATTTTTTGTTGTATCATCACATAAGATAAACCGGATATTTCATAAAACTCCTCACTTTTGTAATTCTCTGTATATTATTTGTTTATAAACAAAGATAAGTCGAATATTTTTAAAATGTGAAAAAAGAAATGGAAGTTATATATTTTTTATTTATGTAAACAAGTCAGTGATAGAGTAAGAATATGTGATGTAAATACATGTTAAATCTTATATCTGCCTTTTACGTATAAAAATAAAATAAAATGTTGTATCTGTCAAAAACATTTACAAAAAGAATAATCAAAATTGTGAGACATATTCGGTTCAATTTTATTGAACGGGAGTGTACATACAAAATATGAACTTCCTGTAGAATATAGTGTATTGAAAAATGTAAATTTTGTTGAAATTGGTTGTTGATATCTTGGAAAACATGTAAATCCATAAAGTCAGATGCAAGAAAATCTCAGTTCAGTATATAGGTTAAATTTCCTGATTACATTATGGAATTGGTACCTTTGTTACACAAAATAACTATTGTCAAATAGTTAGAGGAAAAAAGGGAGATTAGAGAAAGAGGGAAACATTAAATCATGGATTTCTGTCTTAATATTAGAAATATGGGAAAATTTTTAATGAGTAAAGTTGTAGTAAATACATTTTACAACAATTCATTACCGATCATATTTTCTGTAACTATAATATTTACCGAAATATTTGCAATTTAAAAAAACATCAGTATTACAAATGTATCGCCATGGTTACTTGCTTTTATTAAAATGCTTTTAAATGAACTTTCTAGAAAGAATGACGTATACACTTTAAGATTTTGGTATATTGTATCAAAATTGCATGTATCGAAAATTTTTTAAGAAATAAAATAAAGATATTTTCCATTAATAGAAATTTTTTATTGGGAGAATATAATCAATAAATTAATTTCGTAAAAATATTCATCTCGCCAAAGTAACGTCAGAATAATATTTTTAATCACTGGATTACAGTTTTTTAAAACTTTTTTTAAACTAATTATTTCTAATATTAAGAGATAGACCGGGAAATGGTGACAGGTGACGTTCTCCCATTTTATACCGCATACCTTTTTAAGGCTTCACAATTCACCCTAAAATATGATAGAAAGACGGGTTCTTGGCCGCCGCACGCTTTCCGCTCATAAGGAAAAGCGCTTTTCTTGTTATTGAGAATTTTTGTGTTTTTCCGTGATATTATACTGCATGGCTTCTTTGTAACAAAAGGTAGTACAAACAAATTGAAGCTCTAATTATTGATGGCATGCAATCCACAGCGGCCTAAAGGGCTCAAATGGTTACGAAAAAATGAGAAAATTAAAGGGGACCGTGTTTTTAAATTGCATGCCGATGTAAAAAATTGAAGGTTTAATCACAAAAACACTCTTGGAAAACTGGCATGCTCCCCTCGTATGACCAGCGGTGAAAAATCTCGGGAAAAATCTGTAAACATTCAGTACAGGTTTTCCGTGATCTCAAACTAACTACTGTATATAGTTAGTTATGATTACTGTAGTAATCAATGTGATTTTACTAGAGTAATATTGAAATTTTACAAATTATTCTCCAGCAAATAGTATTAGAAATTTTCTATAGTAATATTGTAATTTTACAATACGGATATAGTAATTTTATAAAATACGTTTCATGGATTAGTTCAGGAATTCCCCCGAAGTGATGTTATAGTAGTTTCTAAAAATATCCCCTCTCAACTAGATAAGAAATTATATAATATGAACATAATCTGTGTTTTAAGCACATTAACTCATAATTAATAAATAGAGATTACGTTACTGGAACGATTATACGCTCCGGAGTCTGTCCAGGACGGTTGATGAATAATCTTCATCAACCATCCTCTTTGAAGATGAAACAATATATCTGTCTTCATTGAAGGTGGACAGGTCACTTGGTCACTTTTATCTTAGTCATAGCGCCGAGTAGTGATAGTTACTGAATTGAATTGAAAATTAATTATTAATATCGTCAGTTTACGAAGTTACAATACAATACGTCTTAGAATCTATAGTATCTAGCCTAAGCTTTACCTATAATACATCATCTTATTAAATAAATACATCGAAATCTATAAACATTTTACATCGTTTCTTAAATAGAAAAATCTTATATAAAAAACCATTGATATCTAAAATTAACCTATGTTGGACGGATAAGCCGTCCCTAAAACTAGACCTTAAAGAAAAATATTTACAATTTAGATGACACCGAATCAGTTGTAATCGACATCATGTGGCATACGGTATCGTTTCCTGAAAAGCCAAGTACGCGGTCAAATTGGCCCAGTTCATTGATTTCCGGGAAAGGATTTTTGCGTGATGATTGGAAATAGGATTTTGAAATGGTTTGGATGAAAGTTCTGATTGTGGGGTACCCAGTTTCTCTGTGGAGTGCTTCAGCCGGATATCGCAGGGGGACTTTCAAAATCGTCCGAAGACAACGATTTTGAAATTTTTGCATTTTCGCAAGCTGCGAAGGTGAAACGTTCGACCAGATTGGATCAGCGTACGTGAGTACGGGCCGGATACATGACTTAAAAAGTCGATGTTTCAGACGTTCGTCCAACTTACTCCTAGTGTTGAGTAGTGGGTACAACCCAGCAAAGGATGCGTTTCCAAGAGCAAGACGGATACTTACTGCAGGCAAATGATATGGTTATATACCCTTAATTACAACAGACTGCCTCCGCGATGAGTATACAAAGTTTGAAAATCGTAGAACGGAACAGCAATACTTTAGGTGAGATAGACATATAACTACAAAGTAAGCAACATATTACTAGGACTCGTTGTAGATTTAGCATCGATATTGTATTATTACTAGAAAATAGTAAAATTACAAAGTTGGTGTGTACTTATACCACAAAAGATTAATTATACAACGACCAATTGATAATTTTACTATACATTCTTGTAATCGAAATTACAAGCACGAGATTTTTAATCTTACAAATATACTAGTAAAATGAAACTATAAAAGTATATAGGTAGCTTACTATATCTCAGGCATAATTTTACAATACGAAATGGTAAATTTTCCATCTGTATTTGACCAATACAAACATTTAGTAAAATTACAAAATTTTCTTGTACCTTTACAATAAAAATATTAATATTACAATTGTATTGAGTAAATATCTTATTTCAATATAGTAATTCGCATTTCGGAACTAAGATTTATAATTTCACTTTACTTATGTACAATAAATATTTTGTAAAATTACCATTATTTTTAACAGTGTACCAATAGAATATGTATTATCATGTCAGGTTTGTTGTATACTTCAAATATGGTATATAAGTGACCTATATTAAGAGACTCACTTTTTTAATTCACGTCCATGTTACGATACAAGCTATTATTATATGGTGGAGGTGGTGGTTCGACTATTCGTGGTATTTATTAAGGGGGTATTCTAGTCTAGAGAAAGATATTTTCGTTTTTTTTAGGGCTTAATAAAAAAAACCTATTGTTTTTTGTTTCTTATCTATTTATGGATATTTTAAAAACATATAAAAAAGTTTCATAGAAAAAAAGAACAATTTAAACAGGGCGATGGAATAAAAGTGATAGTTGGCATTATTTTAGCGTTTTTAGCGATTTTCCTTCAAACGAAATGCAGCTATTTTTCTCTATGAGAAGGAAAATAAAATCTTGCTTGGAAAGGTTTTCATCATGGCTGGAATTACAATGTATAAAAAAGGACCTGTTTGTAAAGTTTGTCATTTTTTTGAAATAGTAAAAATTAAAATTTTGCAATGTTCGTAGCCCCTACTATAAAGCAACATGTACTGAAGGAACATACCAAGATTTAAGTCGATTGGATAAATCGAACTCGAGATAGATATCATGCCGACCAGCTTGAAAATGTAGTTTCGAGAATAACGCGTTTAAGTCCGATGCTGTCCGGAGCGGTACCTTATCCTATCGTATTAGATAGATAGATACACGATACGAGATTCGTTTCTCCCATATGTTGGCAATAGCCAGACGCTTGCTTATCAGGTCTTCCTGAAGGTTCATATATTCGGGGTGAGATGCACCGAATATCCTGTATCTGCTATACCCTAGAGGTTCGACGTCAAAGATAATGTGACTGGATGTTTCTTCCTCCTCGCCACACAATCTGCACACAATGGACCCGTTATGGACTTCCATTGTGTGCAGATGTTTCCGCAGGTGATAATGCCCGGTAATGAATCCGATAACCTTCCGCAGTTGCATCCTGTTCAGCTTCAGTGCATCGAGATATAGCCTCTTGGTGGCACTCTGAAGCTTTTTAGCATTTGACCACTCGTTGATCACCTCCTACCGTATTAAATCGTATTCAAAAATTTTAAATTTCCTTTTAGGGACATATTTTTAAAGATCCATACTTTCAGAAAATCACTGTCAACACAAGTTTTGCAATATGTATAGTAAATTGTATCATTAATGTTAAAACATACGGTAAAGTTGGCGTAGTAGTACTAAGTAAGATTATTATAGTGTATTATATATATTTTTTGCTTTGGCTGTCACGTGTTTCCTCCTATCAGAACAGTGATGATTCCAGTTGAAACATATACCATATGTGTTAACATTAATGATACAATTTACTATACATGTTGTACTATGCAAAACTTGTGTTTACAGTAAATATTCCTTCAATCAATTGTTATAAGTATTATGAGTTTATAATTGCCAAGAAAATGCATCGGGTTAATATTTGATACAATAATTAAGGGGAGTGCTCACACATGTGAAATGATGGGGGCGGAAAATATGTTTCCCTACCTAACTGTGTGGTCAATTATATTTGAGAAAACCTTATTTTCACAATCTTCTATCTTCAATAGATTTTTTTTTTGCAAATACGATTTTTCATGGACTTTTTGCCATGCTTCCATAGTGCCAAAACGTAGAGAATTCCGTCTGAAATTCTCCACTTGTATTTTTTTAAAGGTAAGCTCATTTTTTGTACTATTTCACTGGACTATACTTATTACATGAAATAATATAAAACAACAAATCCAAATTCAGAAACATTTAAAACCTGAGCGCCCCAAGCTTTTAATTAAAGTTACATATTGGTGACGTGGGGAAAACATTTTAATTTTTTCTTTTCAGTTCATTAAATAAAAATCTTGTTTTTATTCTATAATAAAAATTAAAAAATAAATTATATATTTTTATTTTAAGAATAAACAATCAAATTTAATTTCCCACCCCTTGACTACTTCCCACTATTTGTCAACACTTTCGCCAAATTTCTATTTCAGAGAAATAGAAATTCTCTGTTCTTCTATTTATTTTCGAATTCAATCTATTTAGAACAACTTTAGATATACTATATTATATTCTGATGGGACTTCTACACGTGTGCAAAATTTCAAAACTCATTTAGAACTAGTCGAAAATTTTCCCTTTACATCCACTACTTCACACTATTTATCAACACTTCCACCAAATTTCTATAGGGTGGCGCATAAGTGATCGAATGCTGACTTTCAAAATAAATATATGTCATTTAATATCAAAATATCAATATATATATATATATATATATATATATATATATATATAGACTGTACTGAAATTCATTCAAGCAAACTATTCCACGGTGTAGAGCTGGAAAAAACAGACAAAAAAGTTTAATAAAGTTTTTCGATTTGACGCTTAGTTTTTGAGAATTCAACCATTTGTGGGTGTCGCTACACTTATTGAGAACTCCGATTGTCGCTACTCTAGCAGGGCCGCCCTACTCCACTACTGTGGTCCCACCTCCTTACATTATGCGCTCTGTGATTGGTGGAGTAGTGTAGTTAGTTGAATTTATTATTAATGTTTAATTAATTATATCTCAAAAATTAAGCGTCAAAGCGAAGCACTAAACCGTGGTATAGTTTTCTTGAATGAATTTCAGAACACCCTATATATATATATATATATATATATATTTAATATCAAAATATATATCATTTATATATCAAAATAAATACACATCAAAAATTTATTCACTAATTAAATCATAACGTTACGTATGCGCCATCCTATATTTCAGGGAATGTTTTCGAATTATATCTATATAGAACAACATTAGATATACTTTATTGTATTCTCACGGGACTTATACACGTGGGTCAAAATTTCAAAACACAATTAGAATTAGTCGAAAACTTTCCCCTTACTTTCACTACTTTCCACTAGTTGCTAACACTTCCACCAAACTTCTATTTCAGGGAATATTCTTTCGAATTCTATCTATATAGAACCACATTAGATATACAATATTGTCTTAACTTTTCCCTCACAATAACAGAAAGTGAAATTCGTTAAAGCTTTATAATATTGTCTCTATAAATTATTTCGATATAAAATCAAGGTTAAATCATGACCTTTTTAAATGTAAATCGAAAATTGTATTTTTAGAAAGTAGGTACATCAAACTATAAAAGTGTTGATCATTTCGCTGTGCACTTTAATAATATTATCAAAATCACTTTTTTTACTATTATTATTAAACATAGTTTTTCACGACAAGTATTTCCATTCTTTATTCAGGCATTTATTTTAAATTTGTGTCATAAGAAATGAAGTGAAAAACAAAACTATTCTTTTAACAAAAGAAAAAAAACACAATAAATATTCACTCACAAACACAACAAACCAAACACTAGTTATACATTTATTTTTAAATATTTATTTTTCGATATATTATACTTTCTTAAATATTTGTTACGAAAAGTATGATACGCGCGTTTCGTGAAAGTCTGTGTGTGTGTGTGTTCGGTTATAAGTGTATGGATATTAAATCGTAGTCCGAATATTCTATTCTACAACTACAATGCATCATACCTTGATTAACACTATTTTCTATGAGTGACACTCACCCAGGTGCGGTGTTGTTTAGTTCTCATGTATATATATATATATATATATATATATATATATATATATATATATATATATATATAAAATAAATTCTATATATTCTATATATAGTACAGAACACTTAGAATGAAATGTAAGACATCTTTACGAAATTTTAACGTCGATCGGACCTTGAGGGATTGAAGTGTACTCGCTCCTAAATCTTAATTTATTTTCATGTATAGAAACCTTTTCGTACACACGACATATTCCCTGAGTTACCATGGTAACTACTAACCAATCCAAGTGGTTTAAGGCGTTATGTCTGCGCAGTATGCCTGCTTGGAAACTGGGAGGTTATGGGTTCGAATCCCGACATCGGCATTTTGACAATTATTAAGATAGAAAAAGGCACGGTTAATTGACTAAACTATCGACGTATGGACAAGAACGAAGTAACCGGTTATGCTTGAGAAGGTTTTCTGCTGTTTTCTTCACGAATTCCAGATGAATATGGGCATAGTTCCTATCATAGTCGGTTGCAGCCACATATCCTACCGATTCCTAGTCTATACACAAAAATTCTTTCCACTCCACTCACATCCTCATATCCTTAGCCATCACAATGGACCTTATGGTCGAAGTGTAGCCCGTCTAGGGCAGCCTCTACAATCTATTTATCTATCTATGGTAACTACTAACAAACTGTTATTTATTCATTATTTGATTTAAAATTGGTTCCAAAATGTCTGTATAAATATTTGCAGAGTATGTTTTAGATTTCTTGGAACCTTTTCTCTTTACAGGATCGTTGCATTTTTGTACTGCTGCATTTTTTTATGAAGGTTTACATTTTTGTTTCGTTGATATCTCCCCAATCGTTCAGTTTATTGAAAAAGTTGATCAGAACCATTTTGTAGAAATTATTATTGGTTGAATAATTTTTTCATAGTGTCGATTGTTTTGATATAAAAAGTGAAGAATATACAAAATATGATTTTAGTTTTGGTCCCCCATTTAATTACTGCCTAAACTATTCTGCTATTTATACCGAAACTATTAACGCTGGCGCGGTATCTTGGCTCTGTTTTTCGTTCAAAAAGGAGTACTGTCGAATCTATACAGATTCAAATACTCGAAACAAAAGAAATATTTAATTTTCTTCAATAATTTTTTTATTTATACTCGAACACTACTAATTTTTAACAATGATTAATTCAACAATGGTAACTTCAAACCGCACGACTGTTCCTTTCGGACTGAATTTAACAACTATTTTCCTTATTATTTTCTTTTTGCAATTAGATTGTGTGCTGAGGTCTTAAAAATTATTTCACTAATTTTCATTACAACAATGCTATACAAAAATTGTGAGGATTTTTATTTCCTAGAAAATTACTCCAAAAAACTTTTAAAATAAACTAAATGGTTTGGGAGATATCAAGGAAACAAAAATATAAACCCCCTTAAAAAAATGCTGTAGAGGACGGTTGCTCAAAAGTGGTTTCTGCAATTGAGAGTTAAATATGAGGATTTTTATTTCCTACAAAATAGCTATGAACAACTTTTTCAATAAACTGAACGGTTGAGGAGATATCAAGGAAACAAAAATATAAACCCCCCGTAAAAAAAATGCGGTAGGGAGTTGTCCCAATGTGGTTTTTGCAGTTGAGGGTTAACTTTATTTGCGATCGGCCAAAGGCAATTCATGTTAAAATTATTTGAAAGCTAACTACTCTGAAGTATAATAGTCTTTGTTGAAAATATATAAAACTTGGAGTTAGTATACACTATACAGGTATGGTTAGGGGAGAATGAGAAGTAGTTTATCGTAGTATCCTTACGTTGTTGTTAAATTATTGATTTTTACAAATATACAAATCGCCATTATCATAAAATTTACAAAACTAATGATACTTACTTGATAATATCAAAATAGAATTAAATATTTATTTTATTTGCTATATTATTATATATATATACAATAAAACCAGTGGCGAATATATGACAGAACATGATGTAAACTTTAGCGACAACAAGTGAAAATAACAACTAACTGAGTTAATTGCTTAAATATACGGTATATTTATAAAAAAAAAGTTTCCAACAAAAGTAGTTTATTTTTAAATAAGGAACATTTTTTGTTTTATCTCTTACGGTTTCAAAGATAAATAGTTTGGGCCTTTTTGCCCAGACATGGTCCGATTTTGCCCATTCGGCGTATGGAGATGAACGAAGTAACCGGAAATGCTTGAGAAGGTTTTCTGCAGTTTCCTTCACGAACTCCAGATGAATATCGGCATAGTTCCTAACATAGTTGGCTGCAGCCGCATCCTACCAATTCCTAGTCTATACCCAAAAATTCCTTCCACTCCACTAGCAGCCTCACATTCTTGGGCATCACAATGGGCCTTATGGTCGAAGTGTAGCCCGTCTAGGGTAGCCTCTGCACTATCTATCTATCTATCAGCTCGCTATCTCTTTTCGTTTTTGAGTTATCGTGTTTACGGGCGGACGGATGGGTAACTTTGCGGAAATGGACTAAATAACTATATTAGGCCATTTTATGAACACTTATACCAAAGTTTTCGAGAACTAAGTACGATAGTTATTAATATTTTAGATAAAAGGAGTCAAATAACTGTGAGCTTGCCTTTGACTTTGAAATCGATTTTCAAAGTCAAATTGAGGTCAGCTATTTTTTAAATAGAACCCGATATTTTTTGATTGATTTGTTTTGTATTTTACGGAAAAAATACTTTTGTATGAAAAATTTGTTTCCAGGACTTATGATGAAGGATATTAAAGTTTAAAAATGATTTTTTAATCATTTTAACTCAACTCTGATGAATAAATTGTTTTCAAACAGCCCTTTTTAGGACTATGATGTGCAAAACCGATCGACAACCTACTCTTGGTTTACAATGGCTGACGCTACTCAGTTACTAACTGAGTTAATTGCTGAAATACCCGGTATATACTGAGTTTATGAAAAAAAAATGTTTATTTTTAAAAAAGAAACTTTTTATCTTCCATTCCTTACTAGGGTTTCACCGAGGCACGAGGCGAGGAGAGGTTCAAAATTTTACTCCTCGTTACTAACCGAAGCGAGGCGAGGCGAGGTATATTGTCACAAAAACCTCGCCTCGGCCGAGGCAAATTAATATAGTAACATGTATTTTTACAAAAAACATGAAGCAATAGATGCATTTTAAGGAAAAAGAAATTTTATGTCATGATTACTTTTTATAATAATAGTAACTTGTATATGGGTTTCGGGTTGGAAATCGTGGAAGCATTTTTAAGAACCTCTTATATAGTCCTTAAAACATCACGGGATTTCATCATTTCATAAAATTTTTTTTAGGCCAAATTTTTTTGATATTACTGTTTTCATTCGAGGAGTCATAAAAATTTAGAGACTAAGCAACTTACATTCCGTGTTTTAAAGACATTTATTTTCTAACAAGTTTTTTAAACATAGTATGTACATTCATGCAAAATAAGTCAAATTTAGTAAAAATTTTACCTCGGGCGAGGCAAGGATGATAGCTAACCCAACCGAGGCGAGGCGAGGTTGGTCAACATTCTATCTCGGCCGAGGCTGAGGCGAGGAGAGGTTGATATTTAAAAAAGCGAAGCGAGACGAGGTGATACCAAAACCTCGCCTCGCCTCGTGCCTCATGAAAGACTATTTCTTAACGTTTCAAAGATGGTCCGATCCGATTTTGCCTATTCACGAACTTTTTAGTTGTAGAACGCGCATATAAATTTCACCTCGTTATTTCTATTCGTTTTTGAGTTATCGTGTCTACGGACAGGCAGACAGCAAGTAATTAGGTCATTTTATGAACATCTACACCAAAAATTTTTTTCTGCGATCAATATTTTCAACCGTTTGTGATTAAAATTATAGATCCCTTGTGTATACTATATTTACTGGGTATAAAAACAATTACCTGGAAAACAAATAAAATTTTGTTTTTCATATTTTAGTTGTTTTAATTGTGAGAGATTTCTAAAGATATTAAAGAATATACGGCAATTATATGTACACTTGGCCACAAAAGTTGATATTATTTTTAAAATTTTACAGTTGATTTGTACCTTATTCATTTGCTTTTCGAGAAAAATTTTCGGCTAAAAATTGTTTATTATAAATATAGTAACGACTTTTAATCGAAAATTCTGGTGTCAAAGCTGGTATACCTCAAGAGTCCTTGCTTGGACCCCGACTCTTTTTATATTATATAAACAATTTCCCGAAGGATCAAGCTACTGAAACAGCTCTCTACGCCGACGATACAGCAATCTATTACTCTTCTTGGCAACCGAAAGATATTTCGAATTGTCTCCAATCCCGACTATCCAGGCTTGAAAACTATTTCAAGCCTGGATTTCTCAGTCAGTCTTGTTTACTAGGAGGGCTAAATTTCCTTCCTAGTCACTTGAATTGAAGATGTTTAACACTGAAATCCGGCAAACTCAAAGTGTTGAGTATCAGGGAATAACTCTTCAAAGGCAGTTGAATTGGGCACAAACCGCCAAAAGGAGTCTTGCTCTTGGAAACGTATCCTTTACAAGGCTGTACCCGTTACTCAATACCAAGAGTAAGCTGGACGAACGTTTGAAACATCAGTTTTACAAGTCATGTATCCGGCCCGTACTCACGTATGTAGCCCTAATATGGTCAAACGTTGCGATAATGCAACAATTTCATAATCGTTGTCTTCGAACCTACTATCAAACTACCTCCAAGTCCTTTTTCCAATCATCCCGCGAGAATCCTTTCATGGAAATCAACGTACTGGGTCAATTTGACCAGAATACGTTGTTCTTCGGGAAAAGATTCCAGATGCCACATGATCTCAATTACAACTAATTCTTTGTTTAATTGTATATATTTTCTTTTCTTTTGTTTTACTATTTAAGTTTAGTTTGTAGGGATGGTTTCTCCATCCAATGGTTTCTCCATCCAATTTAGGTTAAGTTTTATGTCAATGGTTTTTGTATTAAGTTTTTTTCCATTTCTAAACGATGTTAAAATGATTTTATAATCTCGATGTATATAATTTAATAAGATGATACATTATAGGTAAAGCATAGGCTAGGAACTATAGTTTTAAGGTGTATTGCACTAAAGTTAAAATATTGATGATAAAATATACTTATTCTATTCTATTCTAATCGAAAATTTTATTTCGAAAACCGGACGAATTAGGCAAAAATTAACTATAAAATTTAAAAAAATGACATCAACTTTTGTGGCCATGTTCTTGAATATGTAAAATGTTTATTTTTTTTCTTGTCTACATAAAACGTTGTCACTTAACGACATAAACATGCAGCCGCGATTTACTACCATTGATTAGAAAGTCAAATATTAAGTTCAAACTAATTAAAGGACTTTTATTAAGTAAAAAAAGTTATTGAAAACGCCACTAACAGTAAAAACTCATACCAATATTATTGAAATTCATACAGTTATTGCTGTATAAGTTTGTGAAGTTCTTCAAAACTCTATAATTTAATTTCTAAACATATTTAACTACAATTGAGAGAATAGTTCTAAAACTTTCTATGGAATTCAATCTGGTATACCTACATATACTTATCTATGTAATGTAAAGCTTCTTATTCATTGTCGAAAAAAGTAAATCATATTATATGCAAGAGGCTCTGACACATGAG
The DNA here is from genome assembly GCA_963920215.1 of Nineta flava. Taxonomy (NCBI): domain Eukaryota; kingdom Metazoa; phylum Arthropoda; class Insecta; order Neuroptera; family Chrysopidae; genus Nineta; species Nineta flava. The sequence goes on along the minus strand of OY986043.1, from coordinate 22,309,960 downwards.
AAATGCATGAAAGTGTTGAGTCCACTGCATAAACATTGATCCCAGTTCGAAGATGGCTATATTAGCGGAAACATGTCACATTACTTAAAGTATTTAAAGTATTTTAAATTAAATAAAGTAAAATTAGAAAAAGAATATGGAAGTGTTTTTTTTTCAAACCTTATAAAGTTAAGCTCTCTATAATAATAAATCATATGATAGTTATCTATGATTGTAGCAAATGAAAATAATCTTTTGAGTGCCGCAGATGACGGCACGTTTAGAAATACTGATTTTACAGAGGGATATTATTTTAGCACTTGGAGTTGTTTATTTCTGTTTACTAAATATCGAAAAACTTCGAGGCCAATTCTATTATCTATTTGCCCTGATAACAGAGAGAAATTAGCAGAAAGAGTGAACTAAGTATTGATAATACTTAGACAATAGATGTTCAATTTGAAATTAATTTATCCTAGCTCTTTGCCCGCCTTGATGAACAGTCAGTACTATATAGAGGTAAAAATTGACGATAAAAAAAATTCTTTATTACAAAATGACAGTTTTTTAAGTGTGTGTCTCTTCTGGCAATTGATTGTATGTCCTTATTGTTTTAAAATAAGATATGTACTTAAAAATTTTCCATTTGTTTGTATACTTGATTTTTTGTGACATAAAAGATGTTGATGATTATATTTTGTCTTAGCACAAGAGAGATGTACATAAAGGCTAGGTCTTTATGAAGCCACTCGATATTCGTGTTTATCCGACGTCAGTCTAAGAGTTTTGTTTTTATTTCAAAAATTTATTTTATACAAAAATTTAATTTAAGTGATTTGAGAAGTACTAGAGGTATTTAACATAATTATACAAGCTGGATCCTACTAATAATATAAATGTCACAGTTTGGATGTTTGTTATTTAATCAGGTATAAACGGTTGAACCGATTTTGATTAGATTTTCATCAGATGATACAAAATTTTATCGACTAACATATAGGCTATAGAAATTGATTGCACGCGTGTTATAAGCTATCTTTTAAACGGTGCGAGATAGAGTAAATCCTTAAATTTAAAAAATGTGTATTTTCTTCATAAAAACAGTATTGGTGTGACTACCATAGTTATGGTGTGAATACGGGGGTGCAAAAAAAAAAGAATATCTACTCTAATACTCTAATATAAATGTTTATATATACCATACACCTGTGAAATTAATATCCTTAACGACTGAATTAATTTTGACGCGGGTTTTACCCCATGGTACAATCAGACATGGTACACTCTTGAAGTCTCTTGCCCATTCTCTCACACTTGGTCAGCCTTTTTTGCTCTTTCCACCAGCCTCAGGCATATAATTATTTAAATTTTAAAGGATGTGAGATTTAACTAACTTGGCGTCAGCTGATGGAATGCGAGAACTGATCCAAAACCTGTGTGTATAAAAATACGCCGACAGTTTAGTCAATTATCCACCGCATTAAATATAATTGCCAAACTGTCACCGCTAGGATTTGAACTCGCAACCTTCCAGTTCCAAGTAGACCGCCTTAATAAGCGCGGCTACGTGACTGGGGTACCATGGGCTATATACATTTTCGTTTCTATGTATCCTTGTCCGCGTGGTAGCCGTGCCCATAACTTATCTTTTTAAATTTTCATACATCCAACATTCTTGGTATAAATAATATATAAATATCTATTATTATAAAATCGTAAATTACTGTTTATTTGTTAGTTCGAGCATCACGGAAAAACTACTGGACTGATTTCGATGAAACTTTTTTTGTTTTAAATCTTCTTTTATCTTGCTACGACAGATAGAATTTAAAAAGATTCGCTGAAATAGGAATTTGGTGGAAGTATCGATAAATATTTCAATTAGTTGAAGCGATAAATATTTGAAGAAGTGGAAGCGATGAGAAAGTTCTTTGTATATTTATTAAACTGGAGTATTACCTAAAAAAGACGACGAAATTGTATATTGTATAGATAATTTCACATAAAGGCTATATAATATTCTACGAATAAGCGTGCGAATAACGGCTAGTAATTAATAATACAAGCTTCAAAATTTTTTCGTTTTATTTGAAATATCTTTTGGGTGTTTGCAGTTACCCACATTTCCCTAAAGATAACTGAACTAAAATTGCCATTGATTATAAGAAATTAACTTCTATGATATTGCCTTGACTGGACTAAACGGAAATATTATGCTATAAATTATGAACTTACTCAAGTAATATCTCTTTTGTGCGATTGAAGTTGTCTTGTTGTGGTTTCATGTTTGTTGTTGAATAATATTATAATTAATCTGTATGATCAAGAAATAATTAATTAAATATTCAAGAAATATTTTCAATGTCATACATGTAAAAATTACTAACAATTGTTGTAGACGTCTTGATGATGTTCATCACATAACATAATGAGAAAAGTTTTTATTATGCATTTAAACAAACATGAATCCTTTAACGCTATTTTATTTCTATAAAAAAATATTTACATTTTTAATTGCGAATTCCACAAACATTTTCTGCATAGTTTATAAAGTAAATAAAAATTGAAATACTTTCGTAATTACTTATACTTTTTTTTTCCATGACCTACACAGTATTATAAAAATTAATCAATATACAATTTTGTTTTTGTTGTTGTAAAAAACAAACAGTGAATTTGAATACTATTATATTATATGATATATCTTTTTTTTTAATGTATTTTAATTTACATTTTATAGAAGCTTTAAGGTAGAACGATCACGATTCCTACAAAAAAAATTTAAATGTTCATTTTTTCACAGAGTGTAAGTTAATTATTCGCGAATCGATTGTGAAAATTGATGGACGGCAGATAACCGTGTAATATTTATTTTTAGTTTGCTTTTTAATATATTGCTCTCATAGAGAATTTGCATATATTGTATATTATATATATATATATATATATATATATATATATATATATATATATATATATTTATATATTTATATATATATATAATATTTACAATATATTTACACGGTTATCTGGCGTTCATCAATTTTCGCAATCGATGAAGTCCTAAAAATCCTTAGTTTTTGCGCTACAGGCTCTGGATGTGCCATTTTCTGGATTTTTAGATAACATGGAATACGTAATTCCCATGAACAACAAATCTATGAATATTCTAATTAAGGTAATTATCTTGAAATAATCGTGTTAAAAAGTTTCAGTTCAAAACCCGCATCAATTTATCTACTGAGATTGTGGAGTTTTACTTATTCGCTTGAATCTACCCCGAATGTTCGCTTGGATTATATTTATAAAAATGTCAATCTTTTAACAATAATTAAACGGTCAATAATTTATATTTTGTTTCAAAAAATAAATATAATTTTACATTGGCCGACTTTTCTAAATCACTTGACGCGTATTTTAAATAAAATTAAAATTTTGGTGAAATTACTAATTTTGTAAAATTAGTAAAATTAGTACCTGAAATGTTACATGTACAATTTAGGAGAGCAATTTTTATCAAAACTAAACGATGGTCAATTTTGAAATTTTAACCGAAATTAGATACTTATATTTTGAATAATTTATCAAAAATTCAGCCAATTTCGTCGACAACGCGTTTCACAATATATATATATATATATATATATATATATATATATATATATATATATATATATATATATATATATATTGTATATGTTCAATATACAAATTGGCCATATTATCTGAAATGTTATGCTTTCCTAATATTTTATTATGTTTTATTACCTATATTGGTTACAATTTACATTATATATATATACTTTATTATTTGTATAGATTTATAGAATATAGACATTATCCCAACACTAGTTTTACTAGAGATACATACATATAAATAAACTATACAAATTAAATGAGATAGAGACAAAATGAAAAATGATTGAATTTTAATAAAATAATAAAATAATAATATAATGTTCCATAATTTTGTTTGCACGTCTGTATAGAAAATATTTTGTAGGCGGAGTTCAATGTTGCTACAACAATGTTCTGCGTCTATTCCATACTTAAGGTGACTACACTACATCCTCTTTTTGAAATGCATCCGCTTATGTAACTTCAGTTCCCACTGTCTGCATAAAATATTTGTGCATTAAAATTAGTTTTTTGATGGTTATCTCAAGATCGATTTTTTATTTCATTCACTTTTTAATCCAGACGTCTCATGATCTCCTGATAAATATCATCGCAAAAGTTTTTTTTGTTAAGTATTAAAATATAATATTGTCCAATTTATCCATTTCATGAACAGGCGTTTATTATTTATTATGCTCTTATGCAAATTTGTTTTTATTACAATATGTGAATGAATATCTTTGTTCTTCTTGAATGGTCAAAAACTTCAAAATTGTGCTCTTCATGAAACGATTAAACTTGAACATATCTGGTAAACATTATATTGCTGTTTCATGAGTAAAAACTATTTACAATAAAATATTAATTTAAATTAATAAATGTTGTTAATGTTGCGAATATATATATTTAATAGTTTAAATATATGGTTGCTAATCGTATTCTTAATCTCACGCTAACAATATAATTGTGAAGCAATTATTCATAAAAGAACAAACGAGACGATTATTTATAACTCTAAAACTTATTATAGTTATAAATAAGTAAAAATAACAACTACCTGAGTTGATAGGGAATATGCATGCAAATTTTTTTTCACTTGAATTGAAGCATGTTTACTTGACAAATATCAAAGTAAAATTACTTTTTAAATAACTTTAAAAATAAGCGAGATATGAATGATTGAAATTCCCGATTAGACAAAGAGGGTGATAGCCCTCTTGATATGTTATGTGACGTCATATTACACTTTCACAGTTTAAAATACACATAAAAATCCGTTTTTAGTATTTTTGCAAGAAAGAGACAGATAATAATCTTTAAAAGGTTATAGCTTCCTTGATGTTTGTCGGATTTTAATTTCGTTTTTAAATATTATTGCAGTATTAACAGTATTTTCATATTCTGAAAATAAATGTGAAAAAAAATTTGCATGCATATTCCCTATTGCTAAAATACCCGATAGGTACTGAGTTTATGAAAAACAGTTGTCAACTTTTAAAAAGGGAACATTTCTTGCCTTGAAATCTTTTTCCCTTACGGTTTCATTGATGGATATACCCGAACCCCCACCTGGTTGGGGGAAGTTTTTGATTACCCTTATACATATTATGTATAGTGGTTATAAAAATGGAGTAAATTAATCCATTCCCCAAGGAATAATCAACGGTTGGTTTGATTGTGATAGCTTACAGAAGGCTTCGTCGAATTTCTAAACCCAAACGAAGTCAAAACGATGACTTCAGAAACGATGTACATTCAGAATATTTAAGGTAGCTCCAGCTCTTCCTTATATAATCAGGACAAAAAACCGATTTGATTTTATTATAGAACATATACTTATACACACATACACAACACATAGATAGATTCACTATTCATATATACAAATTAATGTCATTTTGAAATAAAAAATAATTTTAATCTTTTATATTTCGGAAACAATACGGTAAAACGCAATTTTTTTTTAACATTATTTAATAAATATTTATCTTTACTATCCTAGGTTTTTTTTAAATTCTGTAGAGTATTTTTTTTATACAACAGATAATAGTTGGGCGGGTATGCAATTTTACATGCTTTTAATGACAGAGAGTGAGAGAGAATGATTACTTTGCTATTAATTATGTCGCGTTCTAAATGGTCAAAAAGCGGGAAAACAATGAGCAAAATCTGTGGAAAACTGATTTAATGCTGGAACATCCTTAAACAATAATGAACGAAGTATATTCAGGATATTTAAAAAAAATACAGACGAATTGAGAACCATCCTCCTTTTTTGAAGTCGGGTTAAAAAATTAATTCAGTCAGCTGTTAAATTTTACATTGTTTAAATTTTAATAAAAACCATTTTTGGAAGACAATTCAAGGTTTATTCAAAATGGATGGAAAATTAAAGAGAAGAATGACTTTTAAACTAGTTTTACTTGAATAAAAATATGAACTAAATCGATATTTGTTTATTGAATCCTAAAATTAAAAGTAAATTTGTCATAATGACCGTTGGGTGTATAAAATTACTTAAAACCCCTAGTGTAAACTCGTAAAGTATCAATATCTATATAGTATTCTTAAACTGGGAATTCCATTCAATTACAAAAACTGTGTTGTGTAATTGTGTTTGAATAGAAATGTTATTGCCACAAAAAGAAGTTTACAATGACTTTGTTTTAGACAAGATCAAGTGTTTTTCTAATAATTTCTTTAATAAACATTTACTAAGAATCACATTGCATGGTAGTGCGTTGGAACAAGTTTAAGCATAGACGCCTACGGTACTATGTTTTACAAGAGACGATTTTTACGAAAAAAGTTTATTTGTTTGGAAAAAAGCTAGGAAGCTTAAATTTAATTCGAAGTGTAAGTTTCAACATTACAGCTTTAATAGTTTCCAAGATATTTAACCCTAATAATCGACACTGTTTGGACTGACTCACCCACATCATTATTCTAGGTTACTTCCAGTTATCCTAGAAAGTTGATTTTAGGTAAGAAGATAGGTCTTAGTCTAAAATCACCAAGAAAAGTCTGAAAACTGGATATTTTAACCTGGAAAATGATAATTTGGTATCACCTCGCCTCGCCTCGGTTGGGTTAGCATCATCCTCGCCTCGCCTCGCCCGAGGTAAAATTTTTACTAAATTTGACTTATTTTGCATGAATGTACATAATATGGTTAAAAAAACTTGTTAGAAAATAAATGCCTTTAAAACACGGAATATAAAAGTTGCTTAGTCTCTAAATTTTTATGGCTACTCGAATAAAAACAGAAAAAAAATTTGGCCTAAAAAAATTATTATGAAAAGATGAAATCTCGTGATGTTTTAAGAACTATATAAGAGGTTCTTCAAAATGCTTCCTCGATTTCCAATGCGAAACCCATATACAAGTTACTGTAAGTATAAAGGAAATTAAACTATTTTCAATTCTTTTAAATTTATTAATTTAATTTTATTATTCTTGTAGTAAATGTTTTTTATAGATACAACATTTTATTTTATTTTTATACGCAAGAGTAAGATATGACACTTAACATGTATTAACATTACATATATTTTTTAAATGCTTACACTGTCACTGATACTGCATATATAAATTTAAAAAAATTTTTTTGTACATTTGTCTCGGCCGAGGCAAGGTTTTTATGACGATATACCTCGCCTCGCCTCGGTTAGTAATGAGGATTATAATTTTAAACCTCGCCTTGCCTCGCCTCGTGCCTCGTAACTGAGGACCGAGGCGAGGCGAGGTTACCTCGTAGCCTGAGTGAAACCCTATTAAATGTCAAATAAAGAAAACGCTAGTCGCTTCCATCGGTATAATATAACCGAAACGCAACCATACTAACAATGGGAATAAATAGACGTTAGTTTACAAAAAACAATTTAAAGATAATTTTTACAATCAAAATTACAATTAATTAGGAAAGAACAATTGATTAGATTAATCGTAAGGAAAGTATTTTCTTCATAGTAGTTTTAATTTAATACTTTTTCTTTTGTTAAAAAAATTGCATTACATATGTTTCACTAATTTTGTAGGCGGACATTTTTGTTTTTGCTGGAGTTTCAATACTTTTTCTATGCGAAAACTTGGTCCCTCTCACATTTTTGTTTTTGATCGGATTCTATTTAGTGAAAATGTACGCGACTCCACGTCATTGAGAGAATAAAATAATATACAAAAAATATCACATTATCCAAAATTAAGATTTGTATTTGACCTCTTTTTAATTACTTTCTTAAAGGTTGAATTTCGTAAAATATTTATGCATATAAATGCGTAAACTGTGAATCTCCTCTTGATACATAATAAAGAGTCTTAAAACGCGTGTATAACAAAGTCCGATTCAATAGCTGTCTATATATCATATCTTTGATCTCATAAAATTATGAGATCAATTATTTGTATGATTCAAGGATGTTAGGGAGACAATTGGAAGCAAAAGTCCTTTAGATAAGAAATAACAAATAATATGAAAAACTTTTGTTGGCAGTGGATTAGGGTTTCTGGTTTCTCGACCTTTTTTATTTCTCGAGTATTTCGAGACATTTTGAAATTTTTGTTAATAGACTCTGATGACCTCAAAACGTGAAGACATGGTGAAAATTTTGATTTTGATTTTCGATTACCATATCTTCCCTGTACTGGAATGTTAGTTATAGTTCAAAAAACTAAGATTGCCATTTTTGAAAAGAAAAATTTGAAATATGAAAACAAAAGTTGATTAATTTGTGAATCGAAAGCAATACGCTTAAAAAATCTCAAATTTTTACAAGGCAATCGTTAATTATGTAGTAAAAAGTATTGAAAATCATTGAGATTTTACGATAGTTTTTAAGTTACAATTTAAAAATTTTTCATTTTTCATGTAATTATTAATCTACACTAATATTATAAAGAGGAAAGATTTGATTGTTTGTTTGTGTGTTTGCATTGAATAGGCTCCGAAACTACTGGACCGATATAAAAAATTATTTCACCGTTGGAAAGCTACACTCTCCTCGGGTGACATAGACTATATTATATTTTTTTTAAAATTAGGGATCCTTACTAAAACTCCAATAATGTAACTCGAGGTGTAAAAAATTGACCTAAAAAATTCGTTACATCGCGTGCGCTACGAAAACTATTGATGATAGAACAAAATAATGTACTACGAGTTTGCAGAACACATCATTATCTACAAAAAGTGTCGCGACAGCATATGTCTAGCTATTAAAGTTATGCCACAATAAGTGTTCTTTTATTTTAACAATTTTATTGAAATGCCGGCGCTTGCAAAGGCTCTTTATTTGTCCCTTAGTATTAATCCTTAGTGTCAAAATAAATTACTTCATATTCAAGACTGCTTCATACCTTTATATAACTTTTTGAATTATTCAATTCGGACATTCCATTCGAAAGATATCACGAGTTTAAAAATGTAAGTATTAGAAAAAAATCGTGTGGTCGCCATTCACCCCGCTCACAC